>VDFB02350724.1:0-15467 GCA_007258455.2 Sequoia sempervirens
CTTCACATAGTAGGAAGTGTCAGGAAGAAGATGTAGGTGGATAAATAGGATCCAGGAATTCAATATCGAGGTCTAGATTACCAAACTGGTGAGAGGACAAGGATTGGCCAAGCTTATGGCCCAAAGTAATCTGGAAGCAAATCAGATAAATTTTCTAGAAGATAAAAATAGATCACACATATGTGATATGGAGCATTTTGAATGGTATAGAGATGTGATATATTATTTGCAAAAAATGAAATGTCCTGACAAATTGAGTGAAAATGAAAAAAGGACATTGAAGTTACATGCTATCAAATATGTTATTGTAGATGGAAAGATCTAGTGGAGAAATGGAGAAGGTGTCATGTTGAAGTGTGTTGACCAAGATCTAGCACAAGAACTTCTGAGTGAGTTGCACAGTGGAGTTTGTGGAGGACATTATATGGCTAAAACAACTACACATAAGATAATGAGGGCTGGATTTTGGTGGCCTATAGTTTTTAAAGATGCACACCAAATAGTGAAGACATGTGATGCTTGTCAGGGTTTCTCTGGTAAGTTAAAGTTTTCTGGTAACTTGCCTCTAAAACCAGTTATAGTACAAGCTCCATTCCAGAAGTGGGGTATTGATTTTGTAGGAGAGATAGTATGTAAATCTAATGGAGGTCACTCATGGATATTGGTGGCCATTGATTATTTCACCAAGTGGGTGGAGGAAAATCCAACAAAGAAAGCTACTAGTAAAGTGGTAATTGACTTCCTGATGAGAAACATATTGACTAGATTTGGATCTACAGAAAGGATTGTATCAAGCAATGCAATGTGTTTTAGATCTGAAGAATACATAGAATTTTGTGAGAAGCATGGCATCCAAATTTATTATTCATCACCATACCACCCACAGGGAAATGGACAAGTAGAATCAAGCAATAAAATCTTGATGAAGATCATTAAAATAATCCTAGATCAAAATAAAAGAGCTTGGGATTTTAAGCTGAGATTAGCAGTCTAGGTAGATAGGGTAGCTATGAAGAAGGAAATAGTTTGTGCCCCATTTGACTTGGTTTATGGGATAAGTGCCAGGTTTTCGCAAAATAACTTAATGGAAATGTATAATTTTGTCTATATATATGATAATGAAATTGATGATGAGATGCAATTGAGAGTGGAAGCTCTTATAGAATTAGATGAAACCGGCAGGGAGGCTCAAAAGAGAAATGCAAAGTTGTAGTTGCAAGTAAAGAATTTGTATGACAAGAAGGCAACTGCTAGGAGTTTCAAAGATGGAGATTTTGTTTTAATGTGGAATGCTAGACTGGAAGATAAAGGGATACATGGGAAATTTGATGCAATTTGGTTGGGTCCATTTATGATTAATCGTAAGTGGGGTGAAGATTCGTACTTCCTCCAAGATATGACAAGGGATATTCTTGAACTGCCAGTTCATGGATAGTTCTTGAAGTTATACTTCACTTGAAGTATTCTTTTCCATGAACAGTAGTTTAGGTGTGTATATTTTGTACATATTTTGTACATAGTTGGGGTTGTTTTGTTCGAACAATTCCTTTTTGGTTGTCTCTGCATCTTGGTCCGCTCTTCCTGAGATTCTGAATTCTCGCTTCATTCCAGTGGAATGAATGTCCCCAGCTGGAGCCACTGATGGAGCCTCAAATTGTTGCTCCTTTTTTTTCATTCCTGCCCTGCCTTATGTCACTAGTCTTTCATGGTGTTGGAAAATTTTTGAGGGTTGGGGTTTTAGCATTGCCTACATGGTAAAACCCTAATGTTTTTTTTATGCCTTGGTTGGGTTCTATTTTGTTCTTACTTTTGGAAGGCTTTTAAAACATCTTATGTCTTATCGTTTCATCTAAGTTCTGGTCCCTCTGGTTTTAATTTTTATTTCCTTCGAGGTATTTTATTTTCCCTAAGTCTTGGATGACCCCATGCTTCATCATTTTAAAAAACAACTTATGTCGTTGTTTTTCGTTCACCTAGTGATGTCCCCTTGTCCTTTTAATGAATGTTTTATTTTGTAGAAGGGATCAATTTCGCGCTACCATTGATCAAATTGCCTTCTGATATCAACGGTTTCATGCCATTGCATGATCGGGAATTGCAAGATCTGTATTGATCGCAATATCATGGGCGAGCACCACATGTCCTTTTTGGGGGATGAAATTCGCGTGACTGTTGATCAACTACTATTTGATCTTAGCCATTCCCCGCCATCCCACAATGGCCCCACCACAATGATTTGGTAGATTGTGATATCACGGGCAGGCACCACATGTCCTTTTTAGCATGGCCGAAGGAGATCAGTTTGTGTGCATCAATCAATCTTCATCAGATATCAATAGTTTCCTGCCATCGTGTGATCCTAAGTTGCAATATCTTTACTGATCACAATATCACGTGTGAATGCCATGTGTCTCATCTGATGAAGCTGAAAGAATAAGGAAATACATTAATCTGGCCTTAAATACATTAAAAGGCAGGTTACTAAAGTGCTCTCAGGGTGCACATATTTTAAATCGGCGGATCATTTATAATTTGGATGGAAAGCTTCTTGATGGTTAAGGATAAGGCTGGTGACTATGTTGAAGGACCGAGATCATTGATGCTTAAGATCTACGGCTACCCACCATCATGTGATCCAGAATTGCAAGGTTTTTATTGATCGTGATATTGTAGGCGACAACCACGTGTCTCATCTGGTGGAGCTGAAGAAACAATGAAATACTTTAACCCAGATTTAATATGTTATGTTGTGGGCTACTAAAATTCTTGTGAGATGCACATGCTTCAAATCAATGAAGATGTTATGATATAAATGGAAAAGGTGCTAGATAGAAAATGATAAGACCGACTAATATTTTGAAGGAACAGGATCATTGATGTTCAAGATCTACGGTTGCCTGCCATCCCATGATCCAAAGTTGCAGGTTCTTTACTGATTGCAATGTCACGGGCAACCACCGTGTGGATTTCCTTCTCGATGTATGGTATTGTGGGCCATTTACTACCATGTTTGTGATTGCGCAAGCTTGTTTTGAAGGTAGTCGTTAGATGATTTGATCAAACTAAAGGATCAACGGCTAAGATTTAAATTTGCATCAAATATGGTTGGAGCCATTCATGCAATGCGCGAGTGAGCTTTAATGGTGGATGAGACATTTACTAGCATAATTTGATCAAAATAAAATCAATTCTCCTGCTTTATGTGTATCACAAGGCACTCAAGTTTTTACAAAGCAGTTTTAGAGCTGAAAGCGAAGTTGTGAATCATTGCGGCCAAAATTTGGGTTTTCTACAAATAAAGTTGTGAGTTTATTTTTTGTGCCTCTCGGTCATTCTGCACTTAAATTTGGGAAAATATTTGTTGTGCTTGTCATTAAACTTGTTGATGAATGTTTTAGGGCTATAGTTTAATAATAATTGTGAGAAATTGTAGTATTTTGTTCTGTAATTTCCTATCTTTGGGTAGTCCTAGCTATTTGAAGTGTAACATTGTAAAGAATCCCTAGTTTGTCCGAGATGGCACTACAAAAGCAACATTCTGGCCAAGTTGATTATCTAAGAAGAAACCTATACAATGATTTCCTGGATCAATTTCCCTTGTGAATGAATGATAGGAGGAAGGGATTGGTCCTAATGTGAGGAAAAATCTTGGGCGAAGGGTTAGTATACAATTTCTCCAACATAGTCGATGCTAGGGTTCCCCTCACAGGTTTGGAATGTTTAGATTGTGGTATGGATAGAAGAATTCGACTCACCCTTTTTCAAATGGATGGATGTATGATATGGGGAAGTTGGTTGTACCAAATGTGTTCCCTGATGTAGACCTGCTTAGGGCAGTGGCTGCAAGATATGACCCTGTCACAAGGGTAATCAGACATAATGATGGAGGTGTTCTGCTGAGTATTAACAGAGAAGAGGTTCAACAGATTTTTGACTTGAGTGAACCGAGTGAAGATTTGGTTCCTCTCAACCTTAAGGAAATGAAGTAGGAATATGCAAAGTTGAAGTCTTTTTTTAGAGATAAGTTGCTTCCACCTCATTTGGCTAGGGCTGGAGGTTCAAGATTTCATATTAGCCCCAGTGACCAAGAACCTTTCAGATTAAATTGTTTTGCAAATCATTTCCTAGCCACTTTCTATTCATTGTGTCAGATTTTGGGTTTCAGGCCTAGTGCGGTGATTCCCATTGCATACATGTTCATGGGGGTGCAAATACAACACCCTAACTTCTCTATGACATATGACTTTTCCCCTTTCTTGGCTGAGAGGATACATGAAGGGTTGTCAAAGTTGTAGAAAAATTATACCAGCACTCAATTATTTTGGTATTCTATGTTGATGCATATGTTCTTGTTTAAGAATGTTGATTTCTTCTCTAAAAGGATGAAATTAAGGCAATCAGTTGATGGAAAAAGATTGCCAGTACAGAAAGCCTTAAGGAAAGTACTAGTTATGTTGATTTATCTTGCAATAAGGAAAGCACTAGTTATGTGCAATTTGATATTTTTTTTGCTTCCAGATTAAGGGCTAGATTGATGGTGAATGTACCTAGGATCCTGAGGAATTACATGATTTCATCAGGCCAAATAGTGTATACGGTTTTCAGGGAGCCCCTCATATGCTACCATACAATGTGCCACCAAGAGTGGGGTTTGCAAAAGTTATGTGGAAAATAGGTTGTATTCATGAGGAAAACCTCATTGGAAGAGGTAAGGGAACATTTTTCCCTGATTATATAGTGGTGTCTAATTTTTCCTTTTCAAAAGGAGGTTGGATGTATTTTGAGAAATTCTTTGAGGATTATCATTTGAGGTGTGGTCCAAAGTGGCAACATGATCATGAGGGTTTCTTTACCCTTTTTAGACAAACAATAAAATCTAGCAAGTTTGTTCATGAATTCAACTTTCTTGAAGACCTAATTAGAAATGAGTTCAACCTAAATAAATAGGAGTTGAACAAGGATAAATGGATAGCTTATAGTAAGCTATTAGATGTTGTGCACAAAATGGATCCAAAGTATGATCCATTGTTGGAGTTCATTCCATACCATAAGAAAATTGATTTTCTGATGGAGAACTTCAAAGAGATTATGGGAACTTTCAAAACCAAAAAGGTATACTTGGAGCTTAGTCTGGGTGTACAAGAACAAGGTGCCAGACCAATTGAAACAAGGCCAACATATCAGCCTATAGAAAGGTGGCCCATTTATAGGAGGAAAAAGGATAGCAGTAGTGATGAGGAAGAAGTGGACATAAAAGGAAAGAAAATAATGAAGTTTCCTTCACAACCATGTCAAAAATTCAAAGTGTCTTGGGCAATCAAAATCATTGATTTGGAATCATCACTAGTGGATAGTCCCCCATCACCACCATCTGAGCCAAGCCCTAAGAGGAAAAGAATTGATCAACCACTGGAGAATTTGATGGATGAAATTATTGTTACTAATCAAAACATGCAAGTTGGTATGCCTTCCCCTCCTAGGCCAACTGAATTGGTTTTATCTTATTTAGATATGAAAGGAAAAAGTGTACAAGATGCAAGAATGGAAGCATGCAAGGAGTTTCTAGATGACAATACATTTGTAAAAACCCATGTATTCTTGCAATTGGTATGAGGATGAAATTTGAAGAATATCAAGATAAATGTAGGCAGAGAAGAGAACTAAGACCTGATAGGTCAGACTAGGACAATGATGAGGAAGTAAAAGTTGAATTAATGGAAGAATTCAAGAGCATCACTCCTAAAGAAGGAAGGAAACTGGTGAGTCAGGCTGGTGTATTGATTATGCCTGAATGAGACATTGCATATGCTGTAGCATTTAATATTCTTTTGAAGTCCAAGCATCCCTTGCAAGACTCTGAAGAAGAAGTCAAGGCAACACTTCAAGATTCTACTTTCAGTGAAGAGTATGAAACCTTGGAAATTTGGGCATTGGCCCCACAACGGAGAAAACTAGATGTTTATGATATTAATCCAAATTTCATAGGAGGATTAATAATAAAGAGATCTTCAGAGACCTCAACCACTAAGGCCACTTATTTGACTGTGAATGTGGCCAAATTGGTCCAAAAGATTGCTCAGAGGGAGGAGGATGAAAAGAAGAGCCTAATGGAGAAGTATTTAACCTTTTGATTGAGGAATACAACAAGATGCAACAGAAGAATGTTGAGTTACAGACTAAGGTGGAAAGTTTTAGGTATAAACAGATTGGGGAGACATCAAGTGCTCTAGTAACCAGTACATTACCTTCCATAGCAAGGTCAGTGCCTCCTACTTCTCCAATTGTTTCCACACCAGGATCTCTCAGTCAGAATCCTGACCTCACCCCTTCTTTAGAGGAAATTGATGAAGAAATAGAGTGCTCTGTTGATCCTACAAAGAAGCAGCTCATGCAAAGAATTGATGAATTACAAGCATCTATAAAGGTAAGTGAGGAGGGATCTCTTTTAAAGCAAAACGAGATTGTTACTACAATCTTGAGGCATTTAAATGAAAAGGTTGATAGTAAATTACTATCTATACATTCTTTATATTCTTTGTTGTTAGATGCAATAAAGAATATTGATAGGGATCAGTAGGTAGTGATACCATTGATTGAAAATTGGATCCCTAGGGCCAATGATTTGGATGTCATGTATAAGGCCTCAAGGTTTGACACAAATAATAGGCCCCATTCATTAAATCCTACTCAAGTATTAGTTAATTCATTGTAGGGTTTTCAGACCCTACAAGATGATTTGATTAGGAAGATTAGGGAATTAGTGAATAATTTCAATGATTGGGGTAACACATTGTTACCTGATATAATTGATGAGCAAGGGAAAATCAGTTCACTCTAGCAATGGTAGGATCAAGCAAGTGAGGTCATCAATAATCAAATAAATTTAATTTGTGATGACTCAGATTATGATTTGTTTGTGATTTGTATGGATAAAATCATTAGTACTAGCTCATTTTTGGAATCATTTGAAAGAGATGCAATTCAGGTAGCAGTAAAGTACACACCTTATAATGCCAAGGTGAATGAGGTAATTAATTTTGACTAGCCGACTGATGAAGAATACCAAAATGGGTAACTAAATATTTGACTAAGGAAGAGTAAAAAGAATGGACTACTAACAGGTGGAAAATCAAATGTTGTGGTTACAACGGTTCCATTTTTGCATTGATGGCATTTCGACACAGGTTTCTTGTGGTTTTTGTTGTCGCATCGACTTTCCTCAAATTGGACATGAGATGAACATGAATATTCTCTAGGGTGATGGTTGTTGTAACAATTTTTTGGAATATCACCAAGTGCTCCAATTGGCTGGTGACATGTGTACTTTTTGGCTTGATGCTTGTTTTCTCCTTCATTTTCTATAAGAAGGATTTCAAGGCCAGAAGTATGGGTTAGCAAGTTAGATAATTTTTGGTCAAGTCTAGGTGAAGTTGCAGAGAAAATTGTAAAGTTTGATGATTTTAGAGAGAAATGCAATTTAGGGTTTGATTCATTCTGCAATGTGCTTTTGAGTTCATGGGGATTTAATGTTGTATGACAGTACTAGAATTTGAGTTGAAATGATAAATTCAAGCTCATGTCTCTCCATTGTACATGCATATCTAAACTTTGAATGAAATAACTAAGGGTTGTTTTATCCATCTCATTGTTGTGGTGTGTATGATTCTATTTTAGCTTTAATTCAAGGAATTTATTAAAATTCTTGAAAGGGATTATAGGCGGATATGTTCTATATAAGGATTTGATAAGTAGTATTGGGTTAAAATGCATACTGATGAAATTGTAATGCAATATTGTCAGGGATCTTATATGTCATGTATTAAATCTATCATAAACCTCTAGATGCTTATGAATTTGACTCCTGCAATGGATAAATGACACTAATCTAAGTTGTAATTACTCGTATGATTCAGTATTTGTTTATCTTTGCCAAGAGCTTGCTACAAATTGCAAATTGATGACTATCTTATAATGTGGATTGTGTTTAATTATCTCATGCTCCAGATAGTTGATATTGTCGAGGAATAGCCAATTCTATTCGATATAATCCTATCTTGTTGAGCTATTAAGTGAGAGTATCTGCTATTGTTAATTTCATTTATAATAATGGTGCAGAGGTTGTAAACACATTAAGGGATCACCCTCCTGGGTCTTGCAGAGCCCGAAGTGTAGGAGGCTTTTTTAAAGTCCTCATCAGTTGGTCTAGGTCCTTTGAGCTGCCTTTTTTTGGAATTAGCAATTCCACAGGTAGATTAGAAGACAAACCTGGTTACATTGTAAAAAGCAACCAACAAGTTCAGTACAAAAGGTCCTTCCTAGGTGGAAGAGGGACAACGGGCGTAAGCCAAGAGTAATCCAAGGAGTAATTACCATAGGAAACTGACGGTTTATAACCAGTGTCATGAATTACATGCATGGAACCCTTGTGGATAAATTCTAAACATTTATGCACAACCGAGGGTACTACATTCATAGCTACTAACCAAGGGATACATAGCTTATTCTAAAGAGTTTATATCCAACAATTATGTTGAACAAAAGCTTCACAAATTTAGTTCCAACCAAAATCGACAAGATGATACTACCCAAAGGAGGTACAAAAAGTCTGTCATACATGCGAATGGTGCTTACAAGTGCATCGTATCATATCCATCTTTATGCAAAAAAATTATTAACATGATCTCCTCAGTTATAATGTTTACTTGAGATGTCATATGAACGAGAACACTATTGTGTGGTCTCACAACATGCCCCATTTTTCCCCTTAGCAAAATGTGGACCCCATTTTTTTTCTTTCCCTTTGTTCCCTTTCACTTTTTTTTTTCTTTGGCGTTGTTCACCAGCTTGGTTGGTTGTTGATCTCATTTTCAATTTTGCTTGGTATTTTGTTTTATCCTTTTCCTTCCTAGATTTAGTGTTTTAGTCTTTTTCATAAAATTTTAATATCTTACCAGAATTCGAAATCCCGAAGTCCTACATTTGCATCAAGGCGAATCATATCTTCATTTGGTCCTAGCTCCGCCTGGTATTTCATTGACTAGAGTCATCAAATCCTGGTAATATCCTTTTTATCAGAGTCTGGTACCTTTTTTTATTATTTGCTTTTCTTTTCCTTATTTGGAAGTCAAAAACCAAAGTCTATTTTGAAATTTGTTAATCTCTCTTGATCTCGGTTCCTTGTATTTCCTTTCATTCCAGTTTTCTCTTTATGAAGCTTAGAGGTAAATTCCTGAATCTCGATGTTTCTTTCCAAAGTCAATACCAAAAGTCTCAATCCTGGTGAACATAAATTGATTGCGCATCTTTAATGACCCATACCTTACAGAGAATCAGTGTGACATCTGATTGCCACATATGATCATCGCACCATTTTTCTCCTCTAGTAGCAAGCCTATGTAGAAATTTAAGTGTTTGTAATTTGAACCTTAATCTGAAATTATTGCACCTTTATTTGATGAATTAATGTGAAATAATAGGTAATTAATGAAGTTGGAAAAGTAACTATGTACTTGTCACCACCTCAAGCATGTAGTTTCTTTTGTAATACTCCACTTCACGTCATGCTAGAAATTTCCAAAGGACATTGAAAGAATGAAGCAATACTAGCCCACAAGGAGAGGTAAATTTTGAGAAATCAAGAACACAACTACCAAGGGTTTTGAGGTTGCATTCTAAAAGAATATTATTATCAACCAGAACTAGGTATGTTTCAGATAATTGACACTATGTTAGTGATTTTCAAGCTAGAAAAGTCTCAAAAATGGTATTTCCCTTTAGAAATTGAAATGTTGATTATTCTTTGATTTTTTTGAATTTAATCGAAAGATGAATTGAAAATTTTATAAAATATAAATTTTGGTTAAATTTAACCCTAACTTGCACATGAGACACACATTTTGAAAATTGTAAAACATGCTAGAGAAAATGAGTACTTCTGACGCAAGGGTAGAAGATGAATTCAAATACTACAATTTGCAAGCCATGACAATCAATGTGGTAGTTACAAACACTCATATGGGATGGTCTTCTGCTATTGAAATCCATTCAGAGGTAGTACAAGAAAATGCTTCTCAATGTACCAAAAATGCTGTAGAAAATGAGTTACTTTTAGTAGGAGGGTTTCCACCAACAATGGAGGCCCCTGAATTGGTTATGCAATGTATGAATTACTACAACCTAGCCAAAAGATTCATTGAGAAAGAAGGGAGAATTTATGCAGACCTCTCATAGAAAGGAATAATATATACATTTAGGCTCCCTATCTACACACAAATGTGCAATGTTGATATGAAATCAAAGGGAAAAACATATCTGAATGTTGAAGCCCATAATAGATAAATTACGAGTACCCAATGGTGCCAAGAGCCAATTACACCACAGACAAAAGTAATTCAGAGGTCTATGTTCAACCAAGAAATGCAAAAAATTATAACTCTGTTGAGCAGGGTAGTTGGTTTAAGAGATGCAACCAAATCTAAACCTTGGATGTTTGTAATAATATCCAGTTTGATGGAGAATCCCGTGCAACTACATTCAAAAAAGTTTATAAGTGATAGATTATATGAATAGATAACAAATTTTTTGAAAACTAGGTGCTTTTATATGTCTTCATATGTTATTTACTCTTGTGCCATGAGAGCCAACAAGCAAGGGTTAAAGTAGATTGGTACTCTGGGCACAAAGGTAGGAAATAGTTTGGTATATGCCCATTTACCCTAGATCATCATCCATGGTTATAAAGATAACTACAGGAAAGTCAATGATTTGTTCTCCAAAAAATTGGTTAGAATGATGGAAGGTGATAAAGCCAAAATATTGTCCCTAAAAGCACAAAGTGCCATTCAACCAATGGGAGATTGGTACATTCAGTTCCCTACTTACTCCTACATTAGGATGGAAGGATTTGATGGACATTCGTTTATGCTACGCAAGTACCCAATAGACAATTTTTTTTATTAGAATTGGTGAGACAATTGAAACCATCTCAGGCTCTTTATATCCATGCTCGCAAGAAGGCCTCTTTCAAATTTCCCATTGTGATAGGAAATTATAACTCTAATGCATTCAGAGTGACTGACTTGTGTGAAGAAGAATTAAGAACATATAATTTTAAAGATTTCCCAGATCAGAGAATATATTATGACATTGAGGGAAATATTTCAAAGAATATAGTTGGTTATCATTCTCATGTACTACACTTAGAAGATTATTGGCTTAATTGTGAAGACAAGCACATAGTAAGAGTAAGAAAATATGAAAGATTGTCTCTAAAATTTTCCCAAATTCTCAAGCTTCATGACATTCCAAATCAATTGGAAGAGGATGATGGCCAAGTGTTGAATAAAGTCTACAATGAAGATAGGGTATATGATGAACCCATCCCCGGCCCAGGTTATGACAATGAAGACATGATATCAATTGATGAGTTCTCTAGACCAGTTTTAGTATATACTCAACACTGGATTGATGATTTTTGTAAAGCTTTGAGAGAAAGAGGAATTGAGCCCACATTCTCAAAAGACAAAAGGAGAAAATAAAGAGATGAAACAACATTTGAGAGTAGAGAGCCTACTAAGAAGAGAAGGAAAACTAGTAAGGCTGCTCCTAGTATAAGAATTGAAGAAAGAACCCTTGGAGTTTCAAGAAAAGAAATTCCTATGAATCCATCTGATAAGTAGAAAGATGCAGAAACAAGTAAAGATAAATCAAAAGTAATACCCAAAGGTGCGTCTTCCTCTATAGTGAAGCCAAGAACAAAACCGGTTATTGATGAAGAAGTACGAGTAACAGAAAATGTTGGCACACAAACTAGGTTTGTGTCTCAAAGGGTTGCAACACTATTTTCCTCTCCTCCTTCTGTTAACATGGATAGTTTGAAACAAACACTAGGAGGAACTCCTATGCTTTTGGAGGAAATTTCTGAGGAAAATGAAGCTAGAATCAAAGAAAAGATGGATAGATGGGTTGCCATGTGGCAGAAAGTGAAAGAAAAGAAGCCTAAAGATAAACCCATGGTACATCTAGTGATAGAAGAGATTCAAGATACAGGTTCTAATCCTATAAATGTTGAAGAAGAAGAGTTTATACAAGGAACACTCACCTCAGAGGTAGGAAACCATAATATCCTTGAGATGGAAATAGGGGAGACTACAGAGAAGAACCCTATTGATGAAATAATTGTTGAAGATACTTTTGATTCCCATCCTTGGCTTGAGAATGTTCCAAATGTTAATTAAGATTTGGAGGTCTTTGAAGAACCATAGAAAGGCCATGTTGAAATTGAAATTGAAATTGAGAAGGAAGAAGCTACATAGTTTTCAGGTGATGGAATTGAAAATGAGGAAAACCCTGATGTAGCAGAGAATAAAGAAAGTAATGTCCAAAGAGATTATATTGACCATTTGGATAGATAGGAAAATATAAGTCTTCAAATAGAGGAGATAGTGTCAAAACCCTACTAATCCTGAATGTATGCTAGAAATTACTACAAAAATTCCTATTTCAAAAGACATGACAGATGAAAGAGAAGTTCCTAAATCAAGTGGAAACCAGGAACAAAGAAATGTTACAAAGGTAGAGCAAGATGATGATACACCTTATTGGTTGATTAGGGATTTGGCTTCCCCAATGGAAGTAGAAGTATTGCCTCTGAACCTTAATAATTTTATATAGGAAGTAGATACTCCTAAGCGTAGTTGCAGAGAAAAAGAAAAACATGTCATACAAAGAAATTCATATGGTGACAAAACCATCTATTTAGCTACTCCAACAGCTAATAAAGACAGACATGAAATAACACGTAAGGAGTATAAGATAACGAGTATTAATCTTGGACACTCATCTTGGAGGAAAGAGTTAGAAGAAATAAAATAGAATTTGGATGCTACTGTTGCTAGAGTGCAGAACTATAAATAGAAGAAAAGAGAATTGAAAGAACGGGTTGCTACCTTGGAGCATTTTATAAAGTCATTAACTTTATCTGGTCAAGCACAAGTTGAATTTCCCCAACATCCAATATTGATGTCAAAAGAACAGGTGGATGCAATCACAACAATTTTCCACAAAACAAATATATTTGAAGAATGGATTTAGTGGGTCAAGAGGTGGAAGAATTTATTACAGATTCCATAGGGAAGTAGAAGGAAGCATACCACAAGTCAGAGAAATCTAAGAGATTTGAAAGTGAATGCAGATTTTTCCAAGAGTAAGTTATTGAAGACAGGTGAATATTGAAATTCTCATGCAAGTAAATATCCAAGAATTAATACAAGGAAATGTAATCTCAAAACAAGAACTTCCATTTCCAGAAAAATGGAAGAAACAATTAAAGTGGGAAGGTGACATGTTAATGCAATGCATTGAAGGATTTGAAAAGGTTGCCATGGAATGTAGAAAATTGATTGATGAAGATCGAGAGTTTATTGAAATGCTAGCACATCAAGGTTGTGATCCCCAAACATTAGGACAAGAGGGTAAATAAGCTAAATCCTTCAAGGAATGGATTGAAAGAATAAAAAAAGATCTTGTTTAGCTATTAACAAGGGAAGTCATTGATGAAATTATATAGTGCAAGAACACTATAGCTAAATATGAAGCAGATAAAGTGCAGAGGAATGGTATTATACTCCAGGTATCAGAAGAATATACTAAGCTCAAACTCACTTGGAAGGAAGTACATGGTATTTTGAGGGAACATATGCATCAAGTATTGAATTCTTTCCAAGAGTACTAGTTGAAGAAGGGTGAACAAAAGATCCTAGAACCTAAGCCTTGAGTGAGGAGATGAAGAACCGAATACCAGACACCGGAAGTGTGATGGAGGTTTTTGTTGTGTTTGCAATTTTGAGTTTGTAGGTTGATCCCAATCCTGGTGGATATCCTCTATTCTAGTATTTTGTAGAGAATTTGATAGTCTCAATGTATGCAAAGTGTTTCGTGCTGGAGTATGAAGTGAAAGTGTTATTGTAATCAAAGGGATTTCTTGATTAGGAGATTTAGCAATAAACAATAAATAATAAACGAAATCCAAAGATTTTATGAAACACAAAGGAAGTAAACGAAAGAACAATTATACCTGATTGTTGATACCTCCATGATTCCCTTTCGTAATACCTTCTTGCTTGCTGGAAAATGTTGCCCTCAGATTCGTCTTTCGAGCAATCTAGAAATGCCTAAGTCCTACAACAAGTCTTGAAGGATTTGATATGTCTAAATGCCTATGACTATGACAATGTCTATGAAAATAATGACTTCTAATGCCAAATGACTATAATGACTATTAAATTAAAAATGAAATTGTCATCCTGAAATTATGAGCAAAATTGTCTTTATAGAAAACACAATTTTGAGCGGACGGATGAGATTAATTGATGACAAGAACCTAAAATGAAAGGTCCAAATTAAATCTTAGAATCCCTAATTAGGGTTAGGGAAAATTCTTTAATCGAACGGTCAGAAAATGTCTCAGATAATTGGATCGACGGTGGAGAAATAAATGAAGAAATTAATTAAAGAAATAAAGATTTTTGAAAAATTAAGAAGATAAGATTGCGACGTGAGATTCAAAAATCAATAAGATAAGATTGCCTTATTTGCAAGATTCAAAAAATCAAAGAGATAAGATTTGGAAAATCAAGAATCTGCCCGATTGCTTGATTTTTGGAAGATTAATTACCAATTTGAATTAAATTAATTCAAATTATGATTTTGTGAGATAATAAATAATCTTTTCAGATTATTTATCAAAATGGACTGATAGTTAAGATTGAGATGACATTTTAAATAATTTAATTTATTTAAAATGAGAAGAATATTAATTGGCAATTAAATAATTAAATTTAGTTATTTAATTTAGCAGATAAGACTAATTAATTAAATTAATTAATCAATTTATTTAATTAAGACGATTAGTGACATATTAAATAGATAAATGTAATTCATTTATTTAATAATCAGGAAAAATTAAATGCAGAAAGGGAAATTAAATAAATTAAGAAATTTATTTAATTAAGGGAAGACTTAGACAATTAATGGCGTATTTAATAAATAAATAAAATTTATTTATTTAATAATCATGAAGAATAAATGACATGAATTAATTAAATAATTATGAATTATTTAATCAATAGTCGAATGTGGACCAAGGACATAATTAAATGTCATAATTATGCTAGGACGAAAGTGGTAAAAAAAGAGCTTGCAGGCCTAGGTCAGTTTTAAGTGTCTACATTTTGCCCCTCTTTGTCGTAATGTAGCATGTCCCATTGTGACAAAGAAAATAAGTCAAAAATATGCTGATGCAAAATAGGATGAGAAAGAATGATGAGGGAGGTAGCGGTATGCCCCCTCAAAAGGATAGACAGGTTGCAAGAGCATGGGTGTACTCTCAAAATTAATGAGAAGACTAGAATATGAAGAGACAAAAAAAATGTTAGTGCAAAAGATATGGATGATGATATGGATGCAAT
>VDFB02350725.1:0-16036 GCA_007258455.2 Sequoia sempervirens
AAATCAACAATCATATAAATACACATTCTTTAAAAACTAAAGATGTCTTTCGACATAACGATCTTTTCTCATAAACAGGAACCGAAGTCCATATTTACCTCATATACTTAATCTTTTAACTATTCATATAAGTTCTAAACAATATAATTTTTATGAACCTTATCTATTCCTTGCAATCTGGAAAACAAACAACATTCCCCATTCACCATTTAAGGCAATGGAATACAAGAACTTTTAAATAACATTCTACCCATTATAACAACATCATAATAAAATAACCCTTTTCTTTACACATATTTAATATCATAAATTTTGCTCTAGTTGTAATCCATATAACTTAACCACGTACGTAATCCTGACATTTAACAAATCCTTTACAAGAACTTTAAGATTCCATCAAATCAAACAAGTCGTTGTAAACACATTAACCATATTCATTTCAATTACAACCCTAACCCTTAACAAATAAATAAAACCTTATCTGGAAGACTTCAAAACATTTACTCTATTTGCACAACATCGAGCATGAACAAAACATCGCTAGAAAGCACTTCAGACAATTTAAATAAACTAAGGTTAGGATTTCCTAAATCAAGTCAACTCAATCTACGTTACTTGCATTTATCCAAAACTACATAAGATTCATTTCACGACGTTGAGGAATTTAAAAAGAAACAATAATTTAACTCTAAGTTTCTCAATCATACTCAATAATCTAAACAACTTGATAAATAAACACATTTGATTAAAATAAAACAATCTTTATTTCTACTATGAATATAAATAATCCACTTAATTTTAACTACACTAGGATACAAATATATATTAAATATATATGTAAAAGTATATACATAATGTATATACAGTTATATATATATATATATCTCATTGAAATAAACCAATTTAACTCAACAAATAATTAAATCATTTAAAAATACATAATGCATACATACATTACATATATATATATATGCATATATGCACACTATATATATACATAATATATATATATATAAATTATATATATAAATAATTAATTATTAAAAAAAAACATTATTTAAATATTAAAATATTATATATATATACTTATAATATATATATATTTATAACATTAAAATAAAATAATAAAAACACATTTTAATTTTTTTGTTTTATATATAAAAAAAGAAGAAAACAAACTTAAGGGTGCGGGCCCCTCCCAAGGGAAGTGCCAGGCCCTCCCATGGGGCGTCTTTGTGTGGTGTGTGTAGCTTTGCTGTGAAGCTTGTGTGGCTACACTTCCAACATACCTCCATATAGGAAGCTGTTGTGTGGGAAGCGGGGAGACCTCTTCCCCCCTTCCCCACCCATTAAATGCAATTTTATTTAATAAAACATTTTATTTTAAATATAGCTACAAAAGAAGCAGTAGACAACATTGCAGGTTTTCCGTGTTAATTTTTTTAAACTAGAATTTTTACTAGAAAATAAAATATAAAACACAGTATATTTATAAATATACTTGTGTGTATATATTTATAAATATATATACCCAAAATCTCCATTTTCAGCCAAACTGTGCAAATGCACAACAAAATTTTGCAATGAAATTAAAATTGTCAACACAACTTCTGGGTTTTTAGTTTTCAATTTGAAAAGAGGTTTTATTTTGGTTTTTCCTTCAATTTTTCATTGAGTGATTCTTGTTTTGATTTCCTTTCCTAAATCCAACAGAAGTTTGCAAGTTTTGAAACAATTTCTCATGGGTTTTCATTGAATTTAAACAACTTTTGAAAGATTTTCAAACAACATAACCAAGATTTGAAACTTATTTCAAAATGGAAAACAAAAATCACAAAGAGGGAACCTAGTGTTTTCTCCCAAGTTTGAAGAACTCAAATGGTGTTTCCAATCTTTTTCCAGCCCACCCAAGGATTCCAATCTTCTTCTTCAAAATCCAAATCAAGCCACAGCAAAAACTCTCCAACAAAATTGAAAATTGCCAATAATATGAAATAGAAAAATGCTCAAATAGAGTTTTCCCCAAATTTAGTCAAACCCCTAAAATATCCCATCCACCAAAATTTATTGCAATTTTGGAGATATTTCCATTTCTTTTTAAAATTTAAAACAATTTTGCTTTCTAATTGAAATTTCATGCATTTTTCAAAATTTCATTTAAACAAAAGAATTCAAACTTTGCAAAGAATTTATTTGATCTATAATTTTCAAAACAATGAAATTTAAAACACATTTTCATTTTTATTTTAATTCAACTCTAAATATCCAATATGATTTCTATTTTTTTATTTTTATTTAAATCATACTATCCAATAATGCCAAAACAACTACTTTATTTAATTTATCACCATTAACCTAATTGCTCAATAAACTAATTCTAATTTTATTAATTAAATCAAATTAATCAATAAAATAAATAACATTTCAACATTGCAACTAGATATATTTAATCATCATTTTAACTACACCTGCCATTTAATAACCTTTAAAATATGAAATTAAATAAATAACCAAAGAGGAATGAACCATATTAAAACAACTAAACCCGACGACAACCCGGCGACACGCTATGACTTAGGGTGATGACTTGGTATGGAAAACCTAGCTACTATCTCCCAATCAATTACCGTTGGTCAATGGACACGCTCAAACCTGTGAAATCAAGTGGAGTCAATGTCTTGTACCTGTCAACCTACGAACAAAGAGTATGCCAAACATGCATATATATATGATATAATAAAACACACCGTGAAGAGGAAATCTCAGAATCATAGGGCGCTCGCAAGCGAGTGATACAATTTCGTCCCCTTCACCAATACAAACTTTCTAACTGACGAGTCTAACATCAATAATATATTCAAAAGCATAAAGCATCGTTAATTAAATATTTGCTACACTAATTCAAAACATGCCATAATGATAACATCAGAGTAAAATTCCATCGCATTAAAATATAACATACGCATCGCTTAACAGTTTGCGATCAAATAGAACCAAGTACCAAAGTCACAGCATAAACATAAACAACATAACAAAGAAGAACATTTCCGAACAAAGAGCCCAAAATGGAGGGGTGTTACACCAATCTTATACAAGAAATCCCTATTGCCTAGTGTCAAATATCTTCAAGAAATGTTGCGAGGCTAACTTTTCAACTTATATCCCTATTGTCTAGATAGTTTATATAGCATTAAGAAATGAAGATTCAATTTCTATGTTATGAAATGCAGATAAAATATCTATTCAACACAAATTAGAGCTATTCGATGAAGTTCTTATGTTGTCTATTGCTTATAGAAGGTTACCTCTAGATAAGAAGAGGATTCACTCACTCTATCTTTGAATTGAAAAGACTACATCAAATATGTGTTAATAGAAAAGAAAACTTGTATGCTTCAATATAGCCAACCACAGAGCAATGTTAATAAATGCTTAGGAAACTTTTATTTATTTATTTATTTTATTTTATACGTTATAGGGTTTGATTAGCAATAAGAGATATTTTTTTATATTATTGCTTGGGGTTGGAATAGTAAAACTAATAACACCTTTACATCAATTAGATTATTAATTCCCAAATTTAACTACACAAAATATCAATTATGTATGTCCAAGTGTTTTTTTGATAAAGCTTCTTAATTAGATTAGGCCATATATATATATATACCAAATCAACATATCATTCCATGATTAACATGAGGTAAAAGTAAAAGGGGTGGCTTATAGGTTGAGATAGATAGTGATCTTCCATAAATTAGGCTAAATTTAAGGTAGATTAAAGAATAGTTTAATTAATAGATAGTTATTCTATTTGTGTAATCATGATTAACCACTTATTCAATATTATGGAATTTACTAAATTATTTATAGGAATCCAAATTAAGTTAGATGCAACTATATAAGTGTGAGAACGGTAAAATGATAATGAAGCTATAATCAATCTTGGATAAAATTTAGATGCCTAAACTAGGCTCTCATTATAGGTAGATCAATGTGCATGTTTGGTTTGACAAAATATTTCAAGAGGTTTCTTATTTTTAGTTTTTTTTTCTTAAAATATAAATCCATCCAAGGTTGAATCTTTACCACTATTTAAATAAACAAGGAAATCATTGTATAGCTGATATTCTAATAAATGAGATCTTCAATAACCCAGAGCAAATTAGAGTTATTGTTAACATAAGGTGTTGATCTTCCTTTTTATTGAAATACTAGAATTTCTTTTTTTCTAGGATTCATAGACGCCTGCCAAAAGAAGGGAAACTTGATTTGTAAATGATTTGACATCTATAAGTTTGTTGAAATGGTTTATTGTGCTTCCTATCTAAGCTTAAATTTACTAATCCTTTAAGCTTCAAGCAACGTTCTACACTTATGCATTAAATTGAACAATAAAGTTCACATACTTTCCTTAATCATAGTCTAAGTTTTCAAAAAAACCAACAAACATTTTAAAGCCCATCATAATTCTGATTTATTAGATGAAGACAATATTATCAGCCCCAGAACAATATGTTTCAAATTTGAGTTTTATGACAACAATCTGTAATATATCGAATCAATAAGACTAACTGTCTAAGCCCTCAATTGGTTGAAAGTTTTATAAGGGATAGATTTATTTATTAGATGACATTGTACAAAGTACTTTCCAATTGTAATTTCAAGCTAAAATGTTGGTCAAATGAAGGCGTGTTTGAGACAATGTACACTACAGAGTTCTTCATAGCAATGGATTAGAAATGGGGCTCAGATATTAAAATTGACATGGTGAATAAGATTACCCCTTAGATTCTATTTTGAATGCATGTAATTCATAGCTGAGAACTAGATTTAAATGCAGATCTTTAATATGTTATGGTTTGCATAGAGATTTACTAGCAATCTGAAGCTACACATCTGAACCGTATGAGTACATTTAACTAGTTATCTTTTCATGAAATGCTTAATGTAATAAAGTGAGTAACTGCCACCAAAACCATATATATACCCATGATCATTTCAAGAAGAAGGTGTGAGTCTACCTGTTGTGCCAAATCCTGGAGGAACTTTGAGATTTTTGAAGGCAAAAAGGAGTACCCAAGTCACCATGATTGCCTTCCACGCAAATATCCAAATGTTGAATGCCTACTCATCGATCTATTTCAAAGGTGGAGCACAAACAGGCAATATAGAACGCATAAAATAGAATTGGAGTGTTGCCTAAAACACAGGCCCATACATTCAATTTATAGATGGAAATGCATTAAATTCATTTCCAATGTAGTTTTTGAATTAGCTCTGCAATTTATTGAGGGCAATTGGAATGTAATCCATGTGAATAATATGGGTGGGGTGAGAAGTCGGTGTTGGGTAGCAGAATATTGTTCTTGGTCGACAGGTAAGCACATGCTATATGTGGCGCCTTAAATTTATTTGACTTCAACTCTGATCTCAATCTTTGTTAGGTTTAAATTTAATGAATTTTGACTCACAATCTGATTGGCAAGGACGTGGGGAAGTAGTTTCTAGTTTTTTTTCATAAGTATCAAATTCTTAACATGTGTTCAATGCATTCACCCTTTAATATTAAAGTTTATCAAATGTGTAGTAAAAATTGGGGAGGAGAAGGATTCGTGACATCCTCCCTCCCTTATTTGTGCATCGTCTTGATGCATATATTCAATAAGTTTGATCTAGTACTTTAAAACAAGAAGGAAAATATAGTATCTATTTAGTGCTTAAAACAAGAAGGGAAATGATTGTTGTAAATCAATTGTATCTTCCCAAGTAGCATTGCCCTCATCATTTTGATCCCATTGTACTTTGCTTTGATCAACCACCCTGTTGTGCAATTGGTATTGGAGCCTCTCCAAGATTTTTTATGGCTCTATCATTATTTTTCTGGGCTCTTGGACCTATAATGCATTCCAATTCAAAACATGTTTCTCATTAGGCACATACTTCTTAAGAAGTGATGTATGGAAAACATCATGGATACGACTCAGTTAGGGAGGTAGGGCCAATTTGTAGGCAATCGGGTTTATCTTTTCTAGGATTTCAAAAGGTCCCACATAACGGGGTGCCAACTTTGCCTTCTTACCAAAACTTATAGAGATTTTATATGGTCTAACCCTTAAGAAAACTCTTTCACCCATTACAAATTCTCTTTGTGTTCTGTTCTTATCTACATAACTCTTTTGTCTGTCTGTTGCTTCCTTTAACCTCTATCTAATTGACTTGATTTGATTTTCCATTTCCTTCAACATATCCAGTCCAATTATCACCCTATCCTCGAGGTTATCCCAACTCAAAGGTGTTCGACAAGTCCTACCATAAAGTGCTTCAAATGGAGCCATCCCTAGGGAGGTTTGAAAAGAGTTATTGTATGCAAATTGTACTAGTGGAAGGTATTCTTCCCACTTAGATTGTTGGTCCATACAATACATTCGTAGAAGGTCTTCCACGATCTAATTTGTTCTTTCAATTTGGCCATCCGTTTTGTTGGAAATATATGCCTCAATCATCACAGGCTGTACAACCTCTATTGGAGTCAAGTCGATGTGACACATTCTATGTCTGGCTGACTAGCAGCTTTGAAGCATTGTGTTTTGTACAGGTCGTTGTGACCTTGCAGAAGTCTTACCGAATGAACTATCGCTGTGACATATTGCATTCGGTGTGACATCTTACCGCGTGGAGATCTCTGGCTGACAGGCCATTCAATCAGGCATTGGGGAGACTTGGCCGAGAAGGATACTATCGCTAAGAAGTCTTACCAATGTGAGAATGTCTCACCGATAGCATATAGCTATCGGGGTAACACATGGGGCTCGGTGAGAAGTCTTATTGAAAGTAATATGTCTCGCCGACAGCGTTTTGCATTGAAGTCATTGGGATAACTAAAGGGGTCTCAGTATGAAGTCTTAGCGAATAGCCAAAGTCTTGCCAACAGGATGTTTCACATGGAGTCGTTGAAGTAACATATGGTGGCTCGGTAAGAAGTCTTACCAACGAAGTAATGTCTCACCGATAGAAATGTTGAGGTCGGTATGACTTGTGAATAGCGATATGAGTTTTGCCGATGAGGAAACTCTTGGCGATATCGGATGCTAAGCTGTGTGTGGCATCGAGGAGACACAGACAGTGTCTCACCGATATGCCAACACAGCTTTATTGCCTTTTGACCGTTTGACCATCCTATGTGGAGTCTCGTGGACCAATCAGAGAAGCCAAATGGGAACCGCTAACAGTTGGACTATTGCGGCCGTTACTAAGAGGAAGCTCGACAGACAGGGGGTGACTTGGTTATACTCTATGATCGCAGTTTGTGATCGGTTCGGTTGGTTTGAAGAACAATTGTGTGAACAGTTTGAATTATATCAGAGTGATTTCTATTCTGTAAAGATTGTAACTTGAAGGTTCCTGTACAAGTTTGATCATTGTGAAAGCTGCTGAAATATGACATCAGAAAGATAAGTCTGATATTTATATGTAATTTCCATTACTGTAATACAAAGTGATTTCTCTTGGTGTGGTGGGTTTTTCTCCCGTAAGGGTTTTCCCACGTATATCTGGTGTTCATATGTGTTTGTCTAATTCTCTGTTTCTACTATTTATTTCAAAGTGCATCTTAATTGGACTATAATTGAAAAATTAAAAGTATATCTGCATTCTTCCCTGAGTCTTTGGCGTTAGGAGAGTTGTTTCCGCATCTAATTTTCCTTACAAGTGGTATAAGAGCCTGGCCAGTTGTGTTATCCTTGTGGGTAAGTTGAGTTTTTGTGTCAATTTCTATTCAGTGGGAGTCTTGTAGAAGTTTGTCAATTTCTAATTACAGATTGAGATGGCTAGCACATCAAGAAATATTGAAATAGAAAAGTTCAATGACAACAATTTTGAGTTGTGAAAACCTAAGATGGAGGATCTCTTAGTGGATCATGATCTTTGGATTGTTGTGTCTAGAGTGAAACCCTCTGGGCATATGAAGCAAGAAGATTGGGACCTTGTAGATAGAAAGTCTAAAGAGGTTGATAAGGCTATGTTTGGCGAGGAATCTGTTCTTGAATGTGCATGAGGGAAGAAGCATCTTCATATGGAAGAGGTGGCGTATTCTCCAATCCTTGGTGACCATTTCTGAGGAAGAAAGGTACATATAGTTTGAGAATGCAGGAAGGAGGGTCTGTAGCTGATCATTTGAACACATTCAACATGCTGATTGCATAGTTAACATCTGTTGGTGTGGAGACTGAAGAAGAGGATCATTGTATGCTTATATTGTGTTCTTTGCCAGACTCTTAGGATCATCTAGTGATGGCTATTAGAACACATCTGGTTTCAGGGAACAGGAGGTCTTTCAGCATCGGAAAAGTGAAGGAAATCTTTTGAGGTCAAGCGAAGGAGGCCCTTCTTTATTAGAGGAAGGTCAAAAGAAAGGCAAGAAGAAGGACAAAAGTCTAAATCAATCGGAGGGAGATCAAAGTCTCTGGCAGAAGTCAAGGTGAAGTGATATTTAGGCTAGGCAGCTTGGTCATGTCGAAAGAAGTTGCTAAAGAAGGAGAAGAAGAAGAATAAGAAGCATTCTTGATGATTCTTCTCACAGTGATGGAACACCTTCATTCCGTACTTAACACAGTAGATATACGGTACGTTGGTCTAGAGCATCTTTCCATGACATCTCATAGAAATTTGGTTCATGAAGTATGAAGGAATATCACGATGGTGGAAAGGTGTACTTGGCAAGTGATTCAACTTTGGATATAGTTGAAGCAGGTAGGAAGAGTTAGAATCAATTTCTTGATAGAATTGAAGGGAATCAATAATGCAATGCATATACTAAGGTGCAACAAAACTTGCTACGTAAGTATGCTAAATGATATTGGAGTGCAAGTCCGTTCTGAAAATGGCTGCAAAGATGAAATTGGGGGCTCTATGGTGCTAGCTAAGAGGTGCTTTCGAATTGGTACCTGTACAAGTTGGATGCGCAGTACATTCAATGTAACGGTGTCTCTGTAAAGTCACAAAAAAGCTACTCATGGAGGTAAAGAGGAAATATCCTAATTATGTAAACTCTATGGAAGTAAAACTTCCGGCAGAGAAGACTATGCTCTGGCATCATAGGTTAGGCCACATAGGAGAAAAATGTTTAAAAACCTGGTTGAGGGGCTTGAAGATTGTAATCTCAAATTTGAATTCTATGAGCATTGTATATATGGTAAACAACACCATGTTTCATTTTATTCCAGTCCTCATAAATCTTCTGGTTTGCTAGATCATATTCATTCAGATGTGTTTGGTTCAGTGAATGTTCCTTCTTTGTCTAAATCAAGATACTATGTATCGTTCATTGATGATTATTCGAGAAGAACATTTGTTTATTTTTTGAAAAGTAAATCATAAGTATTCAGTCGGTTTAAGAAATTTAAGAACCTTGTAGAAAATCAGACTGGAAGAAAAATTAAATGCTTAAGGACTGATAATGGCGGTGAATTTTGTTACGATGATTTTGAGAGGTATTAAGACATGGGTTAAGAGCATGAATACACCTTATACTCATGAGGTGGAGTTCGCGGAGGAAGGTCAATAGGACAATGATGGAGAGAGCAGTATGCTGTTAATGCTTGTGGAGGAAGTTAAAATTTTGAGAGTATCACGCATGCTCCTACCTAATTGTCGTTCTCCAAATTAAAACCTTATTGAGAGACACCTTTATGTAAGTGTGATTTGGTAAAGCCCTCTTTAAGACATATTAGGTGTTTTTGGGTAGCTGAGGCATATGCTTATGTGTCATGAGAAAAGATCTAAATTGGAGAAAAAGGCTATCAAATGTATTTTTGTTGGCTATAGTGGTATCATAAAAGGATACAAGCTTTGGAATCTTGATACAAAGAAGGTTGAATACAATAGAAGTGTAATCTTTAATGAGCTGAAACCTAAAACTTTGGATCTGTAGTTAGAGACAAAGTCAGAAAACAATAAGTATGTGGTTAGGAATTCCTCCTACTCGGATAAGAGGAATTGAAAATTCAAATATTGCCTAAAAGCTGAGGAGAGCTCAGCGATTCACGAAAGTTCCTAAGGAAAGAGAACCTCGGCCTCGGCCGATGAGAGGAGGATCAACGTGAAAAGCTTGGCATTGGTATGGGTTCTCTTTGATAGATTCTACTTGTGCCTATGCTTTAATTTTCTTGTGATAGGCACAGAATTTGTAAAGGAGGCATTTAAAATGTCGATTGGACTCTTGGTTGGAAGCCATGAATGAAGAAATGGCATCATTAGAAAGAATGAGGGCTTGGAGTTTGGTGCCCCATTGCCTAAAGGCAGCTGTGGGTTGCAAATGGGTATTTAAAAAGAAGATTGGTCTGGATGGTAGTGTGGAAAAGTACAAGGCAAGATTGGTTGAGAAGGGTTATTCCCAGGTAGAGGGAATTGATTATGGGGAGATTTTCTCTCCTGTAGCTAAGCTGACGTCTATCAGATTTCTTTTGTCACTTGCAACAGCATATGAATTAGAGGTCGAACAGATGGATGTGAAGACAACATTTCTTCATAGTGATCTTGAAGAAGAAATCTATATGTCCCAGCCTGAGCACTTTGTTGAAAAAGGTAAAGAGAAACTGGTTTGCAAGTTAAAGAAGTCTTCTAGAATGTGGTACCAGAAATTTGATACTTTTGTATTGTCTTTGGGATTTGTGAGATCAAAATTTGATCATTGTGTGTCTATTATAAAGGCTAAAAGTGATCAAGTTCTTATTATTGCTCTCTATGTTGATGATATATATGTTTGTTCATAGGCAATAGTAAGCTAATGATTCGATCTTAAATTCTTAGTTATGCTAAGTTCAAAATGAAGATCTTGGTGCATGAGGTATATTAAAGGGATGGAGATAACCAAGGACAAAGAATAGAAAGCTTTGGCTCAGTCAGAGTAAGTATATAAGGACTATTCTAGAGAGATTTTGCATGAATGATTGCAAGCAGTTAGTTGTTCCAGTCTTGCAGGGAATGAAGCTATCTATTGAGGACTATCCAAAATTTCCTACTAAGATGGAGGACGTGACTAGTGTACCTATCTTTAGTCTTGATTGGAATTCTCATGTATGCAATGGTCTGTACAAGGCCAGACATTGCCCAAGTAGTGGGAGTACTTATTTGGTTTATGGCTAATCCTGGAAGGACACATTGGGATGCTGTAAAGAGAGTTTTTAGATATTTGAAGGGCACTTGATTTTGCTTTGTGTTACCATGGGGCTTAGTTGAATCCGCGAGGAGGACTCGGTATTCGAGGCTATGTGTAGTTACGATTAGGCGAGGACATTGTGATAGAGGAGGAGTCCACCAGTGGATATACTTTCATGTTGAATGGTGGTGCAGTGAGTTGGATGAGTAAGCGGTAGGCTGTAGTCACTTTGTCCACTACAAAGGCTGAATACATGGCCACTACACATGCTTGTAAAGAAGCAGTCTGGTTAAAACATTTGTGTTCTAACATTAGTTTTGATGCAGGGCAAATAACTATTTTCTGTGACAGTCAGAGTGCAATTTGTCTGGCAAAGAATCCTACTTTCCATGCCAAGATGAAACATATAGATGTACAATACCACTTTGTACGAGAGGATATGGTGGAGGATGGAAATGTCAGTTTGGAAAAAGTTGATACTCTGGAGAACATTGCAGATGCATTGATGAAGCCAATGAGCACAGACAAGTTCAGGTGGTGTTCCAGTTAGATGGGCCTTAGTGCCCATGATTTTTAGTAAGTTATGTTGTGCTCTAGAGGTGCAGTAGCCGATCTTCATCAAGTGGGAGATTGTTGGAAATATAATACCTCAATCATCGCAGTACGTAACCTCTCTATTAAGATCAAGTCGGTGTGACACATTCTATGTTTGGCGACTAGTAGCTTTGAAGCATTGTATGTTTTATGCAGTCATTGCGACCTTGCGAAATCTTACGAATGAACTATAGCTGCCGACATATTGCATTGGTGCTGACATCTTACAGCGTGGAGATCTCGGCGGCAGTCCATTCAATTAGGTGTTAGGAGACTTGGCCGAGAAGGATACTATTAGTAAGAAGTCTTACCGATGTGAGAATGTCTCACCGATAACATATAGCTATCGGGGTAACACATGGGGCTCGGTGAGAAGTCTTATCGAAAGTAATATGTCTCGCCGACAATGTTTTGCATTGAAGTCATCAGGATAACTAAAGGGGTCTCGGTATGAAGTCTCAGCGAATAGCCAAAGTCTGGCCGACAGGATGTTTCACATGGAGTCGTCGGAGTAACATATGGTGGCTCAGTAAGAAGTCTTACCGATGAAGTAATGTCTCGTCGATAGAAATGTTGAGGTCAGTATGACTTGTGAATAGCTATATGAGTTTTTCCGATGAGGAAACTCTTGGCGATATCGGATGCTAAGTTGTGTGTGGCATCAGGGAGACACGGACAGTGTCTCACCGATATGCCAACACAACTTGATTGCCTTTTGACCGTTTGACCATCCTATGTGGAGTCTCGTGGACCAATCAGAGATGTCGAATGGGAACTGCTAGCAGTTGGATTATTGCGGCCGTTACTAAGAGGAAGCTCGACAGATAGGGGGCGACTTGGTTATACTCTGTGATCACAATTTGTGATTGGTTCGGTTGGTTTGAAGAACAATTGTGTGAATAGTTCAAATTGTATTAGAGTGATTTCTATTCCGTAAATATTGTAACTTGAAGGTTCCTGTACAAGTTTGATCATTGTGAAAGCTACTAAAATATGACATCAGAAAGATAAGTCTAATATTTGTATGTAATTTCCATTACTGTAATACAAAGTGATTTCTCTTGGTGTGGTGGGTTTTTCTCCCGTAAGGGTTTTCCCACATATATCTGGTGTTCATATGTGTTTGTCTAATTCTCTGTTTCTGCTATTTATTTCAAAGTGCATCTTAATTGGACTATAATTGAAAAATTAAAAGTATATCTGCATTCTTCCCTGAGTCTTTGACGTTAGGAGAGTTGTTTCCGCATCTAATTTTCCTTACACGTTTCAAGGTGATATGTTGTACTAAAATTTAATTGTGTTCCCAAAGTTGATTGAAGAGTTGTCCAAAACCTTGAAGTGAACCTAGCATCCCTATCGGATATGATCTTTTCTAGAACTCCATGTAATTTAAGAATTTCCTTCACAAAACCTCTAGCCAAGGTTGGAGCATCATCTGTTATATTTCCCGCTATGAAGTGAGCAACCTTGGTAAGTTTTTCAATTACCACCATTATTGTGTTATGCCTATAAGGTGTTGTAGGCAACCCCTGTATAAAATCCATACTAATGACCTGCCACTTATGATGTGGTATATCACGAGGGTATAATAATCCTGCTGGGTGGCAATGTTCTTCCTTCACTCTTTGACACTCAAGACATTTAGCTACATATGATACTATGTCTTTTTTCATTCCTTTCCAAAAATACAACTTCTTAAGGTATGAATAGAGTTTGTTTGCCCTTGGATGTCTAGCATAGGGGGTATTGTGGGCTTCACTTAAAACCAACTCTCTTAACTCTTTAGAGTTTGGAACATATATCCTATCGTTGTATCAAAGCAACTTGTCACCATCTAGATGATATCCCTTTATTCTAGGATCAATTGGATCACTTTCTAAGGTTGATCTAAGCTGTTTATACCATGAATCTTCTTTTTTCTCATTTAACACTTTTTCTCTAAAAGTGGTTTTGAATATTGCAATATTCATCAAGTGCCTCCTTCTACTTAGGGCATCTGCAACCCTATTTTCTTTTCCCTTAATATATTCTATCTCAAAATCATATTCGATTAGAAATTCTAACCATCTTCTTTGTCTAGCATTCAAGTGAGGTTGCATGAAGATGTACTTGAGTCCTTGATGGTCATTTTTTAACTCAAATGGTTTTCCTAATAGAAAATGTCTCCATTTCTGAATAGCATGTACAATTGTTGCAAGTTCCAAATTGTGAGGTGCATAGTTTACTTCATGATTTTTCAATTTCCTTGATTCATAAGTTACCACACCTTCATCCTAGATGAGTACCCCACCTAGAATTCAATGGACGCATCTGCCACAACTATGAAATGTCCATTTGGTTATGGAACCTTTAAGATAGGTGCAGTGGTTAATTTTTCCTTCAAAATTTGAAATTCCTTATCACATTGTTCAATCCACAAGAATCTTACCCTTCTTTTGTAATGAAGTGATTGGATTTGCAATTTTTGAGAATCCTTCTATGAATCTCCTATAATATCCTGCAAGTCCCATAAAACTTCTTACCTCAGACACATTTTTGAGAATTGGCCATTCCTCTATGGATTTTATCTTATCTGGATCTACTACAATACCATCTTCTGAAATGATGTGACCCAAGTAATGTATTTTCTTTTTAAAGAATGCACATTTTGATAGTTTCCCATATACCTTATGTTCTCTCAACCTTTGCAAAACTAACTGAAGATGTGCTAGGTGTTCCTCCTCATTTTTGGAATAAATCAAGATATCATCTAAGAAGACCAAGAAAAATTTATCCAAGTAATCATGGAACACACTGTTCATCAAGTTCACAAAGGCAGCTGGAGCATTAGTCACACCAAAAGGTACAACTGTAAACTCATAATGCCCATACCTTGTTTTGAAGGTTGTTTTTGGGATATCTTCTTCTTTTATCCTGAGTTGGTGGTACCCTGATCGAAGGTCTATCTTAGAAAAAATAGTTGCTCCCTTCATTTGTTCAAAGATATCCTCAATGCGTGGTAAAGGGAACCTATTCTTTATGGTGACTTTTTTAAGCATTCTATAGTCAACACATAGTCTTAAGGTTCCATCTTTCTTTTTAACAAACAAAAATGATGCTCCCCAAGGGGATACACTTGGACTTATGAGACCTTTTCCAAGCAATTCTTCTAATTGCATCTTGAGTTCTACCAGCTTTGATGTGTTCATTCGATAGGGTGCCTTAGACACAGGTTCAACTCTTGGAACTATATCAATGGAGAAGTCAAATTTTATTTTTGGGGGTAGTCTTGGTAGTTCTTCTGGAAACACATCACTAAAATCTTGAAGGTAAGGAGAATTTTGGAGGGTCAGAATATCCCCTTCTCCCTTTTCATCCATGGTAACCATGTATACTAGAGCTCCCTTTCTATAATCTCTCTTTTCATTTGCATAGCTAATATGATTTCCATACTTATAGGTCTATGTTTCCCTTGAATCACAACCCTTTTTCCTACATCATCTAAACATTCTACCCATTTGTTGTAACAATCTACATTTTCTTGATGGTTTGTCAGCCAACTTATTCCAATGATCACATCATATGATCCTAAAGGTGCCGCATAAAGGTCTACCTTTGTATTAAAGTTAGGAAATTGTATTTCTGCATTAGATAGACATTGGGTCACCTCTTTAACTGCCTTATCCCCATACTGGACTGTCCATGATGATTCCATATGATTAACGTTAAATTAATTTTTCCTTATGAATTCAGGAGAAATAAAACATTTAGATGATCCAATATCTATTAGAATTGAGACTAGTTTTCCAAAAAGTGTACCTGTAATCTCTATGGGCACATTTTGGGATCAAGTGCGTCGATTTCTTACTGCTACATGAATCCTTTGTGGAGGTCCCCTCTGAGGTTGATTTTCTCTCATCTAACTTTGCATCCTTGGACATTCTCTAGGAAAGTGATTCCCTCCACACATGAAACATCCACTTGGTGGTCCTCGTTGCATTGGATTTTTAGGCTAGTTATTGCTTGCTTGATTGAGCCTTGGTTGATTTGTTGATCCATTATAGTTCCTTGGTTCATTTTTATTGAAGTTGTTTCTGTTAGCATTATTCCCATTGTACCTCTGATTCTGATTTGGAGGTGGTTTTCTTTTTGATGAATTGTTCCTTAGGCTTTTGTTGAAGTTTTGATTCCTTTTGAATTCTTGTTTTCTCTTGAAATTATTACTCCTGAAAGATTGTCTTGTTGAAGTTAAAGCTTGTAACTTCCTCTCTTGCTTCAAGGATTTCTCTAGCACTTCATTCATACCTT
>VDFB02350726.1:0-18169 GCA_007258455.2 Sequoia sempervirens
TAATAGGGTGCTAGAAATAGGGGAAAAGGAATTTACTATCACGGAGGAACTCATCACAGAAATTACGGGCTTATCAATTAATGTGAATAAATTTTACAAAGATAAAAATGAGTCTGGTCCTACTATGGATGTGTTTTTCAAAGAAGGAAGTTGGAAAAGGTGAAATGTGGTAACTATCTGCGTTCCTCTCTCAAGGAAATATGGAGAGATGTTGTAGAGGAGATAATGAGGTATTTTACTTTGGATGGCCACTTTTTTGTTGCTTTTGTGCATCATTTTGTTTTGCTAAACCATTTTAGGCATAAAAAGAGAGTTTCATTACCTTACTACCTCTTGGTCTCTCTTGAAACTGGTATAAGGGATCACATACATAATCCCAAAAACCCTATCCTCCATGAAGGTCTTATTGTGTTGATTATTGATTTTATCAAGGCTTTTATGTTCCTTGATCAACCTAATATTTCCAATGTTGGTAGAACAAAGAAAAATTTGGAGTATGAAATAGGGTTTGAGGATAATTTTGAGGATGAAGACTACTCCCTTGGGTATGATACTTCCTTGGAAGGTGATTCAGAGTCTCTTGCTATCTCAGATGGTAAGAAGAGGAAAAAGACCCAATCCATTGCTCCCTCCAAGGATGATGAATATATTACTGGTGATGAGGTTGAGATTTTGAAGTCCTCCCAAATGGGGTAAGAAGAGGAAGGTTGATGGAAAGAAAAGAAACAAGGTTCATTCCCTAGTCGTGGATGAGTGTGATACAGGTGATGAGGTTGAGGTTAAGGTTGATTGGCCTAGCTTGAACTCTAACCCTATGATGGGGTTAGGTGGCAAGAAGATGAAGGGGACTACAATGGAAGACTTGTACAAGGAGGATTTGTTTAAGAAGGGTCTATCAAGGGTCTCCTTTGTTCTTAATGTGTAGCATAATGAAAGGCATCAAAGGAAAAGTTCTCTTGTGAACTTAGAGAGGGATGAGCAACAGGTTGTTGTTGACAACCAGCCAGTTGGTGAGCACCAGGTAGTGAAGCAAAATTTTGTGAAAGGGATGGTGGTTTCTACTCAGAAACGTAAGGAGACTTTGAAGAATGCTTCATCTAGCAGTGATTCAGAGGAAGATTATGTTGTTTACAAAGATGGTTTTAATTTTAGGAGGGAGATCATGCCTGATTATCTTGATATTGTTAAGGAGAGCTCCCTCTCTTTGTTTAATATTTTTAAGTTGGTTTTTCATGAGATGAATTCCACTAATGTCTAAGTCAAATCTTTTTATACTAATGTTGATGAGGCCTCCTCTTCTAAGGGGTCAAATATGTAGGCTCAAATTGATAAGGTGTAGGCTGAGGTCAATTAGATTTTTGATACTCTCAAGATGGTTGCTAATGAAATTCTCAAAATGAAGAATGCCTATGAGAAAAAGTTTGCTACTATTGAAGGAAAGTTGGACAAGGTTGTGGAGGTCAGAAAATATGCCATGTGCAATGAGGTTGTAGGTTTGTGTCTTCTGAATAAGAAGGATAGGAAGTGGCTAAGAGACAGTTCTAGATTGAAAGAAATAATGGCTGAGGGTGGTGTGCAACATAAGACCACTAATGATACTAGGCCTTATACTCATACCCGCAACAAGGCCAAACTTAATGCAAAGAATGGTATTCCTGCTAATGAAGTGGAGGAAGTTATGAATTTCAAATTGAAAATAATTGATAGTGATCTTGAAGCTGCAAATATTCTAAAAAATATTTAGTTTGCTTCTATTTTTTGTGCCTTTTTGTGCTTGTCTGTGTGCTGGTTTTTGGCTGTTTTTTGGTTGATTGTTCTATTTTTGATTATATGATGAAGCAATGAATTTTCTTGTAAAGGGTTTTGGGCCCCCTTCAAAACCTATTTTTCCTATAGTAAAAAACAACTTAGATAATGATGAAAATACAAAATGAAACAGATTAAGATGCTTAGTATAACAAATCTATATAATTCTAAACAACTTAATTAATGATGAAATTGCAAGATGAAAAGGTGGGTGTAGTACACTTGTCAAGAATTGAAGCAACATACTAGGAATAATAGATGGGGGGAATCATCATTTGCACAACCAAAACCCATGATTATAGGCTAGGTGAATTGATGGGGGATATGCAATAGGAGGGTAGATGAAGGGGGACTATGACATGAATCATGCAATCTAATAATATGTTGTCAAGTAAAGAGCATTGGATTTTGATATAGCATAGGATACCATACACTAGGATATAAAGAACTAGGGAAGATTAGTATCCAACACATATTATTGAAACAATAAATAAGAAGGTTAAGCCAACATCTCAAAGTCATAGGGGCTCTAGATGGGTTGATGCTGGAAAAATTGCAAGCACAAGATGTTTCCCTATCATAACAAAAGACCACAAGGATCTAGATGGGTACCATGTAGGACAACCAGGAAAACACAATCACACTGAAAACCAAGATATGCCCCTATGTCTACCAATCAAAGCACACCATGATATGATGGGTTGTAGTGACCTTAAATAGGTATAATAGGAGGCTTAAATGATAAAAAAAATGAAAAAGCACCAAGAAATCACAATAAACCTCAAATATCCCTTTCCATGAGGATGATAGGTGGATGTGATTGATACAGTTTGATGTGAGGAAAGATATATCCTGCTAAGATTGAGGATGGATATGGTAGATCATAAGATTGACATAGCTCGGGATAATTGAAACTGATTGGGGCTTCTAGGAATGAATGGATTTTGTTTGTTATTTCCAGCAAGATAGGAACACTCTTGGTGACATGAAAAATACAAGGATATTTGATGATCCCCCAAGGATTTAGGTTGACATTTAGGTGTACAATATTGATGGGTTCATCCAAGGGTTCTCCCTCATGTGTGGCAAGATGATACACTCCAAAACCATACTTAGCCATGATGACATAGGGACCCAACCAATTAGCTTCAAACTTTCCTTTCTTTTCTATCTTGTTGCGTATGCTAATTTTCCTTGAGTACAAGATCACCAATCTAGAACTGACAAGGTCAAACTTCCTTGTTATAACTTCTTTTGAGGTTATGTTGATAGGCTTGCAAGTGATTATAAGAATTAAGACACTTCTCATCAAGAAGTTCCAATTGACTTAGACGTGCAACTTGATACTCCTCATCATTAATCAGGTTCTTCAAAGAGATACGAAGTGAGTGAAGTTTGACTTCAATCGACAATATTGCATCAACACCATATATGAGTGAGTATGGTGTAGCTCCAGTAGGGGTATGAATGGATGTGCGGTAGGCCTAAAGGGAAGGATTAAGGTGAAGGTGCCAATATCAACTTGTATTGTTGTCAACTTTCTTTAGGATTTGGCCATTACCTTGAGGGTAATAGGGCACAAACCATTGATGTCTCACATAGTTGTCTTGCATGCTATTTTTTGAAAGGTTTACTGTTATTGGTGATGATGGTGGATGAGATACCATATCTATAGAAAATATGGTAAAGGATAAATTTGGATATTTGGGTACCGGTAATAAGGGAGAGTGGAATTTCTTCCACCCATTTAGTGAAGTAATTGGTTGCGGTGATGATGAAGGTATGACCATTTGAGTATGGGGGTATATCTTGCTGATTAAGTCTAAACGCCATTGCGAAAAAGGCCATAGTGTTATGATCAGTTACAAGTCTTGTGCAGGAGCATGAATTAAATCTACATGTTGTTGACACAATACACACTTGAAAAATTCACATGCATCATGTTCCCTATTTGGCCAATAATACCTAGTTCGAAGAAGCTTCTTTGCTAAGAACATCCCATTAGTGTGTTCCCTGCAAACGCCACTATGTACTTCACCTAACACTACTTTGGATTCTGATTTGTTCAAACATCGATGAAGAGCTCCATCATACCCTTTACAATAAAGAGTGTCTCCTAGGATGGTGTAACATGATGCTCAGTGGATGAAGGATTTGTATTGGTTACAGTTTAGATAAGGTGGAAGGATTTTATCATGGAGATAGGTGTAGATGTCATGATACCATGGGGATTGGGGACCTATGATTTTGCACACTATTTTAGTATCAGGAATTTTGTATGCAAGGATCAACAATTGCTCAACCAAAAATTCACAATTTTTATGGTCTCGAGGAATATCTATGAGAGCCTATGCTAGCCATAGCATCTGCGACTTTATCTTGTAATTTAGGAACCTGTTCAAACTGGATGTGACTGAAATATTTCTTGAAGTCATCCACCATGTGTTTATACGAAAGAAGCTTATCATCCTTTGTTTGGAACTCATCATTGACTTGTTTGATTATAAGTTATGAGTCCCCGTAAACATGGAGATGGGTGATGTTCCATTGAACTGCAATTCAAAGACCAATGATTAAAGCTTCATATTTAGCTATGTTGTTTGTGAATGGAAAAGCCCACCTGAATGACTTAGGGATATAGTCACCTTGAGGAGTAACAAAAAGGATTCTACCACCAGCCCCATTCTGTGTGTAAGTCCCATCAAAATAAAGTGTCCATGTGTCTGCTTCGAAAATGGTGAACACTGATTCATTTGGAAACTTGACCACTAAAGAATATGCATATACTAAAGGGACATCAACCAGTTGATCCACAATAATTTATTCTTTGATTTCTTTGTGGTCTATGTACTCAATATCAAACTTACTTAGCAACATAACCCACTTAGCCATGCAACCTATCAATGATGCTCTAGATAACAGATACTTAAGTGGATCAACCTTGGAGATCAACTTAATCAAATGACTAAGCATGTAATGATGAAGCTTTTGAGAGCTAAAGACAACTGCAAGGAAAGATTTTTCCATAGGGGTATATTGAGTTCATACCCCGCTAATGTATGACTAATGTAATAAATATTAATTTCCTTCCCATTATCATCATGCTATGCTAACAGTTCCCCCAATGTAACTGAAGTGGCATAAATGTAGAGCAACAACAATTTTTTCTGGTAAAGGAGGCATCAAGATGGGAGGATTGATAAGATATTCCTTAATTTTATCAAAACCCTGCTGAAATTTTGGATTCCATTTGAAGACAACATCCTTACGCAAGAGATGTGTAAAGGGCTGACATTTATCTACAAGTTGAGCTATGAAGCGCCTGATTGATTGCAATTTTCCATGTAGACTCCTTAATTGTTTCAGATTTCTCAGTGTGGGAATTTCCATAATAGCTTTCACCTTAGTTGGATCAACCTCTATACCTCTTCTGGAGACAATGAAGCCCAAATTTTTTCCTGAAGTGATCCCAAAGACACATTTCTTTGGATTTAGCCTCAAATTGTATTGCTCTAACTGGTCAAAGATTGGTTTCATGATCTTTGGGTGTTCTTCTCTAGTCTTGGATTTCCCTAATATTTCATCAACATAATCTTCCATTATGATGTGAATTAGATCATGAAAGATGACTGACATAGCATGTTGATAAGTTTCCATCGCATTTTTTAAGACCAAAGAGCATGACATTGTAGAAAAAGGTACCCCAAGGTATAGTGAAATCTATTTTGTGTTGATCCTTTGGTGCATTTTTAATTTGATTGTATCCAAAAAAGATGTCCATGAGGGATAGCATAACATGTCCCACTGTCAAATCAACAAGCATGTCAATGTTTGGCAATGGAAAGTCATCTTTAGGAAAAGATTTATTAAGGTTTTTGAAATTCGTACAATAGTGGATGCCCCCGGTGGGTTTACCTATAGGGAAAATGTTGGAAATCCAATCGAAATAATCATTTGGTCTGATAAACCCACTGCAAGTAATTTTTCCAACTCAAATTTGACAAGGAGAGCAACTTGTGGATGCATTTTATGGAGCTTTTCCTTTACTAGTTTGATATATGGATGGACATCAAGGTGATGCACCACTAATGCTAGATCCAATCCAGGCATATCAGAATAAGCCCACAAAAAATTAATGATTCCTTCCTGAAATAGATTGGAAAGTACAAGATACTCTTCTTTAGTCAAGGACTTGGCCATATATGTGATTTTTGATTTTGATTTTGCTTCTTATTTCCTTGATTAGGATGGAAGACCTTTCTAATAAGTGAGTACCTATGAGGGGAATATGAAAAGCCCCATCCTCTAACACCTCAGAGAGGTTTTCATCAGAAGATACACCCTTTGTTTTTACTTTTGATGGATCTGATAGTGCCTTAGGGAGGTTTTCAGTAGGAGACCCTTTTTTATTTTTTTCTTTTTAATTTTATGGTTAAGGTGTTCTTCCCCAAAGTAAACACCATAGTCTTCCTATAATCCCATAATGTGTACATATTCCTCTTTAGAAGGGAAAATATCAACATGTGCACTTCCTTGTAGGTCCCAATCTATTAGGTCAGGATGGTGTAGGGAAAGGCTGATGGTGAAGATGGAAGTTGATTCAAATAAAGAGGAGACATCCAAATCATTGTAATAAAGTATGATAGTTTCCTCTTTAGGGATGTTGTCAAGGATACCAATTTCTTCATTAACATTATTTGATGTACTAGATGATGTAGCGGGTTGTTTCTACTTCTTATCATATCCAAGACCTTGGTGCTTGGGGTGCTTTGGTGTATCAATTGACTTGCACATTCCTTGTTCATCTACACCCAATATTGCTCCTTGATAATTAATTTTATGTATCAACTTAGAAGTCTGTGGATAATCCTCTTGGAAATACTCAAGGAGAGGAGGTGAAGGATCAAATTCTTCTCTATATACCCATTGGTTGATGTCATCATCAAGTTGTTCTTGTAGGATTCCTATGGACCAGAAAGTAGTGGAACCCACATTCTTGGAGATCATTATCTTGGTGACTGGTTCCCCTTGTTGTGGAGATTTAGTAGGTCAGTGATAAGTTCATGGAGAAAAGGGCATTGTGCCCACATTAAGTGTGGTGTGCATCTCATACTCTCTACAACCTTTATCAATGATCTGGACCTTGGTGATGGTGGAATATGAATCAGAGGATGGAGTAGATGAAGCATTGGGATCAACATGAGATGGTGATGGAGTGGTATGGGAGGTTCCCACTTTAATTGTAGGAAAATGGTGGGAATGTAGTAAGGAAGCCTCAAGAGCACAAAAATACTCAAAAGGATGTTAATAAGAAGGAATGGTAACCTCAATTCCATTATGTGGGAATTTCAAGCATTGGTGATACGTGGAAGGAGCATCTTGCATGTCGTGAAGCCATGGTCGGCCAAGAAGGAGGTTATATGGAAGGTCTAGAGCAAGGACATGACATGTTGTGTATTGCATGGTGGGACCAACCTGAATAGGAAGACAAATAGTACCCTCTGAATGTCATTCTGCATTGTCATAGGTTTTGATGGTGATTACCTGATTGTCTAAGTTAGCATGAGTATACCCCACCTATATTTTGAAATTCAATGTACATAGATTGAGGGCAAACCCATTATCTACCAAGACTCATTTAACTTTATGCTTAGTAACAAGGACTTCTATATGGAGGGCACAATTATGTGTGGGATCAATAGGGGCATATCATTTTGATTAAATCCCAAATGATAAGTAGATGATAGGTGTCCTACAAGAGCTTGAAATTGGGTAGGATCTATGCCATTGGGTACATGGGTGTCTTGCAAAGCCTTGGTAAGGATTTCCTAATTTGTAGAGGAAGACTTCAACAAATCTAGGATAGATATTTGGGTAGAAGTCTTTCCTAAGTGATCATGAGTATTATATTATGAGTTTACAAGAGCTGGTTGGGATGATGTAGAGGGTCTTGGGATTGATATGCGGGTTTGACATGTGGTAACAACACATTGGGGGTAATTTCCCTTTACACAAATCATGGAGACACGTGGATCAACTTGGGTGATACAAATAACTATATTATCATAATCAAAAGGGACTTTAGAATAACTAATGTTGTTGGTGTGGTTGTTTTGGTTGTTGTTATTGGATCCAGTGTTTGTGTTAGAGGAACTAGGACCTTGATTGTGCTTAGGGGAAGAATTTTGGAATATTTGCAACTGAGCTTTAGATGATGTAGATTGATTTCCCTCAACTACAATATCTCCTCAATCAATAAGATCTTGGATGTAGCTCTTGAGATTTTGACACTTGGTGGAATGACCTTTAATCTTATGGAAATCACAATACTTATTTTCCCTATACCAATTCAGCTTTAGTTTTGACTCATTGAAAGGTTTGGTTATTAGATAAACAACTGCATTATCTTGAACCAACCTCCTAAAGACCGCCTCTAACGGCTCTCTTAAGGGAGTGAATGTTCATTTGAAATTTCCTTAACCCGGTTGATTGGACTGAGTGGGAGGAAGAGGTGCTCCTTGAGGAATGGATATGACATTAGTCATTGGTTTTTGGGGAGTAGTTTGTTGTCATTGAGAAGCATTAGATTCCTAGACATGTTTGGTATTAGTGACACCATCATTAACTGCATTCTTGTTCTTATTCTAGTAATGAGATTTATAACCAGATTGCTTATGTTTGTCTTCTTTAAAGATCTTGATAAGTCCCTTAGCAATAAGAGCCTTCTCAATAGAGACTCCCTTTTCTATGGCCTCAACAAAGGTGGATGCACAATGGATGCACAAGCTATAAGCCAACTCAAGATGTAGGTTTTCAACGAAGATTCCAACTAACTCCTTTTTAGGAAGGCTACACTTAAGATGATTTCCTTGGGCTCATCACCTTTGTAGGTAGCTAGAAAATGACTCACCGTTATGTTGTTTATTTTTTATGATATCCATGGTGTCTATATCGTTCTCCAAGTTGTAAGAGAAGTGTGTCACAAACCTTTTTGATAAATTAAAAAATGAAGAAATTGACCCATGAGGGAGATGTAGGAACCATTCTAAATATTGTCCCCCTAAGCTACGAGGGAACAAATGAAGAAGGTAGTTATCATTATACAAGACCTCTTGGAAATGCATATAAAATTCATGCAAATGGTCTCGTGGATCTCCCTTTCCCTTATATTTGTCAAATTTCATAATTTCAAAATCTTTTGGAAAAGGAATAGTGGAGATTGATGGATCAATCGAATATGGAAAAAATTCCTCAAACTTGTAGGATTTTTTAGAGGATGATGTGCCAACTTGTAATTCCTTCAAGGAAACCTTAATTTCTACCCATTCTTTGTTAACAGGTGTGGATGAGGAAGGACCTGTGGGATTGGATTGATCGTAAGGAGCATATTGATGATATGGTGCTGGCAGTGGGAGCGATTGATCGAAAGTAGGGTTAACATATGATGATTGAAGGTATGATGGCGCTTGTTGATATTGGTTGGTGTTGGTTTGTTTGTAATACCCCTCATACTATCTAGACTTATTGTTTTACGTGCTTTGCTTGGATACTGTGATGATACTATTATTGTTTGATATGGTTAGTTAGATGCTAGATGATGCTGTTATTTCATTTTGGAAATGATGACTCTATATGACATTATGGTTGATTATATCAGTTGATTTTCCGAATTATGATTTAATGCAGTGATTTAAATTAATATGTTATGAGATGATTGTTAGTTAGAAATGTAATTCATTGATTATGTTATTTTTGATAGAATAGGTGTGACGAAGGACAATATAGCATCACTCGTTCATGAGTGCCCTGTTATGTTGTGATTTCTTCTCACAATGCAGTATCTTGATTTAATGCTTTGATATATATGTATACATGCACATGTACACAACTTCGTTTGTATGCAGGATTGCAGGTATAAGTCTCGATTCCACCTGCTTCGGCAGGACAGAGCAAGCACCAAATAACCCAATGGAGAAATGTTGATATAGAGGTGACGATGAAGTCCTCCCGTTCCATGATGTCAGGTCGTCTCATTGTTGGTATAGTTGATTGATTTTGTGTAATTGTCGTCTTTGTCTGTTGTGTTTGTGTTTTGTCTTATTTTACTATGAGGGCATTTATAATTATGATTTATCTTAATGATTGAAATAAATTATTTATTTTAATGTTGGATTAAATGGTATTTAAATATTTAAATATTTTAATTATTTTTGAAAATCTTACATTGCAATTAAATAATAATTAAATATTTTAATTAATTAAATTGGTGGTGGATAATTATGTGAATAATTTAATTAAAATAAATATGTAATGTAAGGTGCAAGAAAAGTTGCAAAACAGGAATTAAAGTAATAAAACAAATAAAAGAACAAAAAAGACAGAGTGAGCCAATGGGAATGGAGAGTTTGGAAAAAAGCTTGTTTTAAAGAATTGATTTTTGTTTTAATCTTGGATTTTTGGAGAGCTTTGAAAACATGGGGAATATATTTTATTTAATCATGAATTTTTGAGAAGCTCACACACACACAGAAGAACAGAAAGCTGAAGTGCTCCAGGGATTGTTGAGTTCGTTCTGGACTACGGATTGGAATCGGATTCGAGGGCATCTTCAAATTTGCATTGGACTCCAGGTTCCTCTCGTAGTTGTTTCTTCTCGTACCCTTTTCTATTCTCTGTTTGTTCTGAAAGAAAAATAGATTTCTATTAAAAATATTTTTTGTGAACATAAAGAACTTCTGTTGAAAACTAAAACTAGGGCAGATTATTAGACTAGAAAACAAAGAAAATCATAGCAACTATACTGTCCAAATTTTGTCAAATCAAGAACCCCGATCTTCTGAAACATACAATCTATCAAAATAGGATTTTAGAAAAAGATGATTTAGTTATTGAAGAAAATAAAATTTTGGGGTTTTCTCAGCATTTTAATATATAATGGATATGTGTTATTGCTCTGTAATTTCTCTGTTTTTCATAACATTTCAGAAAATATGTTTCTCTATATTCCGTCTCTGTTTGTTTTTATATTTAAGAAAATAATATATATATAATATATTTATATATATATAATGTTTTTATATCTTACTGTTTTCTGTGTCTGTGACTGGAAAAATTATTCCTCTGTAATTTTTAGATGAATATATTCGAGATAGATATATATATATATATATACAAATTTCGTATATATATATATACATATTTATTAATTTAAATGTTCTTTGCACAGTAGTTTCCATATAGTCAAGATTATTTTTAAATCAAATTTTATTTTATTTTGGCTGTATTGGCCGTCCGAATTCCGGGTCTATACCAGATGGACGAAATTCGAGGTTGTTTGTATTATATTGGTTTTTTTCTTTTTTAAAAAAATTTTAAAAAAAAATTTAAAAAATTTAAAAAAACAAAATATAAAAGTTTTTATTTAAACTGGTTAATGAAAGGTTTGGGGACTGCACTCACTGCTTCGGCCATGGGTGCAGATTGAAATCAGGGCCCCACAGACGCCGTACAATGGGCTTTAAGGTCAGCCTTCAGGTATAAAATGTATGTCGCTGCTGCTGTCACGCATAGCTTCCACGCCAAGGTACTACTTTACTTTTTGTTTTATTTTATTTTTATGTTCATTTTATTTTATTTTTTGTATATTTTAAATTTATATATATATATATATTTAAATTTATTTAATGGATATGTGGTTATTTTTATTTTGTATAAATAAAATTATGATGTATTTTATTTAGATAATAAAATAAAATCATAATTAGTTAAAATTATTTATTTAAATGAAATTTTAATTAATTAATTGTAATGTAATTTCATTACGTTTAGGAATGTAGCTGTGTATTGTATTAAAATGTTTAATTTTAGTTATAACTAAGTAAATTTTATTTATTTTAAATTGGGCATTGAATAATTTACGATTTGGATTAAACAAAAAAAGAAAGACAAGTTTTTAGTCTTTAATTGTGATGTTAGACCTTGTTGAAACAATCAAATTTAATTACATAAATCGGGTTGGAGTCAAACGTGTGGGTGCGACCTTGATTATGTTATGTGAACTTTCTTTCCATGTTGTAGTTCTCATTCAGTGTTGTAGATGTGGGAACTGTATTGGTCCGTAAGAATCTTGTTCCAGAGGCTTGTGTGTTAAAGTGTTTATTGCTTTGTTTATGCTTTTGAGCTTTATTGGTATCAGGTTAGGAAGGGTTGGATGGGTTTGCAAGTCTTTTGAATATGAGCAGTTGCGAGATGGTTAATGCCTCGTGTACCTGGTTTTGGTTTTATGATTTTTATGTGTTAGTCCAACCCTTGCCTGTTTTGAGATATGTTAGGGGTCATAGGAGGGAGAGTGGCTCTTCGTGGGTGCCGGCGCCTCAGGATGAGGAAGGGCTCAGGATAACCCACGAATGAGTAAGTTAAACAAGTGATAACCTAAACAATAGATTTAGGGGGTTGGGTAGTTTTAAAAACACAAGATAATAAAACATTGGATTCATCGGCTATGCATTAGGGCTACCTTAGACTAGTGATAGATTGAGAAGGCCATGGTCGGCATAGTCATAGTCTTGTCTTCACGAGAGACTATTGGCTCCGCATTAGCTACCCTATGGTGCCGGTGCCTCAGTTAGGAGGAAGGGCCAGGATATCTGTAGATGGGTGTCGGCGCCTCAGTTGGAGGAAGGGCCAGGAAATCCCATGAGAGCTATGCGATGACACTCTCCACTTGACACCCTTATTGTTTGTGTTGTTGCCTCTGGATGTTATCTTTTGTGATGTTTCTTTGAATTCTTGTGATTTGATTCATGACTGTTAAGTGTTAGTACTTCATGTTATCGTAATGAATTCTTGGCTTTAATTGTTATGTGATTTGAGTACGTTGATGGTTTTGCATTGCATACTTGGGTTGTACTTGTTTTGTATCATGTTGTTATTGAGTCGATCGACAATCATGGTCGGGTTCACTTCCTCGTCACCTCTGAGCACGGGGGGTGAGTTACTTCGTAATTCACACGGTTGGGTGGAACATGCTCCGCACCCGTTGGGTTCCCCATCAGCGTCTTGTCTTCGCAGCTTTTCCGCAGTGCAGATATTCCAGTGATCAGTTGTACTTCATGTTCATCATTCTTGTATCAATCCCCATGTTGGGAAATTCAATGTAATTCATGTATCAAAGAAAATTGTAATGTAATATTATTTCAATGATGTAATAGTTAGGTTTGATTTGGATCTTGTTAAAAGATTTATCATGGATGTACTTGTGCGATGTTGTCATACTCGCATCATGACTATCAGTTGTATCATTGTATATGTTTTTCTTAAATTAAATGGTTATATTATTTTCGTTATCTTTATTTTGTGTTGTGGTTGCAATGTAACCTCGCGTGCCCCAGAGAACCAAGTGTATTAATGTTATGTGTTATGCTATGTGATTATGGTTTAATGTTGTTACATGTTACTTTTATTATTTAAAAAAAAAATTATTCGCATTATGTGTGTGTTCTCTGGGGTTTGCACGACGGGCGTTACAACTTGGTATCAGAGCCAAGGTTGCAAACACTAGGGTCTTTGGGTAGTGTAGTCCATTAGGTTACCGTTTGTGCAACTCTTGTGCTCATGTTGTACTTTATCTTGTGGCGCAGAACTATGCCTCGAGGTAGAGGACGTGGCCGTGCAAGAGGCCGTGGTGCCAGACGTGGAGCAAACCGGCGAAGCCCCTCAGTTCCTAGTTCCCATGGCTCTGAGCATGAGGAACAGCAGAGTCTTCATAGCGTTCCATCAGGTGGCCAGAATCCAGCACAGCCAGGTCTAGACGGTCAGTTACAGCATATGCTTGGAGAGATCCTTGACCGATTAGGACCCAGGCCAGATGAGGTACACCAGGTGGAGAGGGAGAGAGAGAGGTCGCCGAGGCGCAGGGATACAGATGTGGTTCCAGATGCAGTCATAGCAGGCCATATGAGAGACCTGATGAGGGCACACCCTCCTACTTTTGATGGTTCTGAAGGAGGTCTTGAGACTGAGACCTGGTTAATTGGCTTAGACCGTTGCTTCGCCATGCACCCCTACGGTAGCAATACCAAGGCTCGGTGCGCAGTTATGCACTTGCGAGGCTTCGCGTCTACTTGGTGGCGTCTTGAGGAACAGAAACTGCACCTTGATCTCAGTATGGTTACTTGGGAGTTGTTCCTAGATAGGTTCAGAGCTCGTTTCCTCTCAGTTCACTGGAGGCAACGCAAGGCTGACGAGTTTCATGATCTCAAGCAATTGTCTATGTCAGTGGAGCAGTATGAGAGGCGCTTCTATGAGTTGAAGCAGTATGCAGGGATTAGCCACGATGAGGGCATGTTAGTGCAGCATTTTGTTCGAGGCTTGAATGCCCGCATCAGTGGTGGTGTACGAGTCTTTGAGCCGAAGACGATGGAGATGGCAGTGGAGAAGGCTCGTTTAGTGGAGGAGAATTTGGCCATGGCTTTGGGTGGTCATATCGGAGTACAGATTGGTAGCATGCCCACACCTGGTTACGTTACTCATGGAGGTCAGTCGCAGGGAGCAGGAGCTTCTAGGAACATGAACCCACCTTCTAAAGGGGGTCAGCAACGTCAGCAGCAGCAGCATCAACAACAACAATCCCAACCGAAGCATGAAAACTTTCAATCTCAGCAAGGTGGCAATTCGCAGTTTCGTAGGGATCGAAACAGGATCAGGCACCAAATTCGTCAGGAACGTTTTGCACAGCCTGCACCTAGTTTTCAGTCAGTGCCGAGTCGAGCAAGCTTTCAACAATCCAATGCTCCATCCGAGGGCAGAGGATTTGGCCGAGGTACTGGTTGCTACTCATGTGGGCAACAAGGGCATATCGCTAGAGTGTGTCCACAGAAGAGCACTTCTGGTTTTTATCAGAGACCTGCCGCTTCTGAGCCGACGGTGGGTGATGCAGGTAGATCTCATCAAGTGTTTTCCGTTGTCGACAATCGCCAGGGTGGATACCAGGATGCAGGTGCAGAGGCTTCTGGTAGAGGACGAAGTTCTGGCTTCGGAGCTCGCGAGTGAGCTCGAAAGGGTTCGATGGTGTCCTAAATGTTGTGATCTTGGTGTCATGGGAGGATGTCTCCCTTATTTGAGAATCTTAATTTTTCTTTTTATTTTGTTATTTAATGGCTTCCAGGAGTAAGCCATATCCTAGGGGGGGAGGATGTAATACCCCTCATACTATTTAGACATTATTTTACGTGCTTTGCTTGGATATTGTGATGATACTGTTATTGTTTGATATGGTTAGTTAGATGCTAGATGATGCTGTTATTTCATTTTGGACATGATTACTTTATATGACATTATGGTTGATTATATCAGTTGATTTTATGAATTGTGATATGATGCAATGATTTAATTTAATATGTTAGGAGATGATTGTTAGTTAGAAATGTAATTTATTGATTATGCTATAATTGTTAGAATAGGTGTGACGAAGGACAATATAGCATCACTCGTTCGCGAGTGCCCTGTTATGTTGCGATTCCTTCTCACAATGCAGTATCTTGATCTAATGCTTTGATATATATGTATACATGCACATGTACACAACTTCGTTTGTATGCAGGATTGCAGGTATAAGTCTCGATTCCACCTGCTTCGGAAGGACAGGGCGAGCACCAAATAACCCAACGGATAAATGTTGATACAGAGGTGACGATGAAGTCCTTCCGTTCCATGATGTCAGGTCGTCTCATTGTTTGGTATGGTTGTTGATTTTGTGTAATTGTCGTCTTTGTCTGTTGTGTTTGTGTTTTGTCTTATTTTATGTGGGCATTGATAATTATGATTTATTTTAATGATTGAAATAGATTATTTATTTTAATGCTGGATTATGTTGTAATTAAATATTTAATTATTTTAATTATTTTTGAAAATCTGATATTGCAATTTAATTATTAATTAGATATTAAATATGCTTAATTATTTTAATTAATTAAATTGGTGGTGGATAATTATGTGAATAATTTAATTAAAATAAATATGTAATGTGAGGTGCAAGAAAAGTTGAAAAACAGGAATTAAAGCAATAAGATAAATAAAAGAATTAAAAAGACAGTGTGGTCCAATAGGGTTTGAGAGTTGAAAAAAAAAGCTTGTTTTAAAGAATTGATTTTTCTTTTATTCTGAGATTTTTGGAGAGCTTTGAAGGGAGGAGGAATATATTTTATTTAATCATGAATTTTTGAGAGCTCACACACACACAGAAGATCAGAAAGTTGAAGTGCTCCAGGGATTGTTGAGTTCGTTCTGGACTACGGATTGGAATCGGATTCGAGGGCATCTTCAAATTTGCGTTGGACTCCAGGTTCCTCTCGTAGTTGTTTCTTCTCGTACCCTTTTCTACTCTCTGTTTGTTTCTGAAAGAAAAATAGATTTCTATTAAAAATATTTTTTTGTGAACATAGAGAACTTCTGTTGAAAACTAAAACTAGGGCAATTATTTTAAGTTAGAAAACAAAGAAAATTATAGTTATTATACTGTTTCCAATCTGTCAAATCCAAAACCTCTGTCTTCTGAAACACTCAGTTAATCAATATGAGGATTTTGAAAGATAATTTGTGTAGAGAATAATAGATTTGGAAGCTATATTATTATATTTATATATATGAAAATGGGTCTATGTTAATTTCTGTATTTCCTCTGTTGTTCTTAAATTTTATGAAAATCTATTTCTCTATCTATTGTTGTCTCTATTTTAAATATATGTATGAAAAGTATATATATATATATATACACATGTATATATATATATTTATATATATATATATATATATATATATATATATATATATATATATATATATATATATATATATATATATATATATATATATATATATATATATATCGTGTGAATCTTATTATTTTATTATTATAGGGCACCAGGTGGTAGGTACCTTGGGTCTATGAATTTCTAGCTTCACTATGAAAATCGAACTCATTGTATGTATTTTTATGCTGGGTAAATTTTAAATACATTTTAAATAAAGTTTTTATATTGTAGTAAGAAAAAAAGAAAAAGGGGTTTATTAAATCAAAATTTTTGTGGTGGCCGAATTGGCCGTCCGAATCCGTGTCTGTACCAGACGGACGGATTTCGAAATTGTATTTATTTTATTTAAAAGCGTGTTTGTTTTATTATTATAAAAAATTATCATATAAAAAATACATTATGAAGTTATTTGTTTTGGGGTTCGGAAAGGGCTGACATTTGTACCTCACCCGTCACCCCACTGCCGCGGCAGTACCGTCGCGGTAGTCTCTCTGACCACGGCTATGCAGTGCGCAGCAGTCATTAGGACTGCTGCATACTATCTGGCCGCCGGCCGGTGGGCAGTGGCTTTGTTAAGGTTTTAAATTTTAATTTTTTTTTTTTAGTTTTATTTTATTAACTTATTTTATATGTTTTATATTCTATTATAAATATATAATATATATAATTATATATGTATATATTAATATATATATAGTTATATATATATGTATTTATATATATATATATTTAAATTTATTTAATGGTTATGTGGTTATTTTTATTTTGTATAAATAAAATTATGATGTATTTTATTTAGATAATAAAATAAAATCATAATTAGTTAAAATTATTTATTTAAATGAAATTTTAATTAATTAATTGTAATGTAATTTCATTACGTTTTAGGAATGTAGCTGTGCATTGTATTAAAATGTTTAATTTTAGTTATAATTAAGTAAATTTTAATTATTTGAAATTGGGCATTGAATAATTTATGATTTGGATTAAACAAATGAGAAAGACAAGATTTTAGTCCTTAATTGTGATGTTAGACCTTGTTGAAACAATCATATTTAATTACATAAACCGGATTGGAGTCAAACGTGTGGATGCGACCTTGATTATGTTATGTGAGTTTTCTTTTCATGTTGTAGTTCTCGTTCAGTGTTGTAGATGTGGGAACCGTATTGGTCTGTAAGAATCTTGTTCTAGAGGCTTGTGTGTTAAAGTGTTATTTGCTTTGTTTATGCTTTTGAGCTTTATTGGTATCAGGTTAGGAAGGGTTGGACAGGTTTGTAAGTCTGTTGAATATGAGCAGTTGCGAGATGAGTAATGCCTCGTGTACCTGGTTTTGGTTATATGATTTTTTATGTGTTAGTCCAACCCTTACCTATTTTGAGATATGTTAGGGGTCAGAGGGGGAGAGTGGCTCTTTGTGGGCGTCGGCGCCTCAGATGAGGAAGGGCCAGGATAACCCTCGAAAGAGTAGTAAACAAGTGATAACCTAAATAATAGACCTAGGGGGGTTGGGTAGTTTTAAAAATACAAGATAATAAAAACTTTGGATTCCT